>MU225868.1:3121470-3149210 GCA_018584345.1 Thuja plicata | reverse complement strand
TAACCTTACTGGCCTTTAGGCCAAAGTGGATCAATGGATCTACGAGACTTTGTTTATTATTTCTCTCGTTGCTGAGTTTTAAGAATAAATTTCTAGAAATTTTGTGTGATTATCCCAATCAAATATTCCGTATGTAAGGCTGTTTGCAAATGTATACGTAACTGTGCCTCATATTATTATTACCATTACTAAAAAAAAAAAAAGAACAATCACAAATAAAAGGACCTGTGTATTCTCTCCTTAAGTGCAGCAATTTTTTCCACAATAGTAGTAGCATCCACAACGAAATCAACAGTGTCTCCCATATCTGGACTCCTATGATAGTTACTGATTGGTTTTGTAGATAATATAGAGTTGGGCTAGTATACTTTCTAATGTTAATGATTCCTAATGTTAATTTTTTCAAAAAAAAAAAAAAATTTGTTTTTTTTTAAATTAACGATTGGTCGAAATTTCGACCAACGCTGGAAGCAATTTCCACCAACGATTGGTCAAAATTTCGACCAATACACTAACAAAACGACGAGAATGCCATGCTTTCAACCAATCCAATGGTCGAAATTTCGATCATTTGTTTGGTGGAAAGTATGTCATTCTCCTCATTTTTTTAGTGCATTGGTCGAAATTTTGACCAATCGTTGGTGGAAGTGTTGGTTGAAATTTCGACCAATGCACTGAAAAAATGACAGCAATTCTAAGCCTGGGCTATAGTCGAAATTTCGACCTTTTTTTGGTCGAAATTTCAACGAATTATAAATACGTCGAAAATTCGACAAAAAAAGACCGACGAAAGTTTTGGTCGTAAATTTGACCAATTACTGTCGAAATTTCGACCAAGTTTCGTCGAAATTTGAGGTCAAATTTACTAATGAATCTTCTAATATCGTTGTCATAAACCTTGAGTGAGGCCTCCTAGAAAGTGCATCAGCAACCACATTCTGAGTACCCTTGATATATGAAATATCAAAATCATAGGACTGCAGTTTACTAACCCACTTTTGTTGTATCTCGTTGAGATCACGGTGCCCCGGGAAATATTTCAAGCTGTTATAATCAATTTTGACGCAGAATTTACTATCGACCAAGTACTGCCTAAATTTAGCCAAAGCATGCATAATGGCTAACATTTCCTTATCATAGACACTAAAGACCCTCTCAGGACCCCTAATGCTTCCGACTCTCAAATATAATAGAGTGGTGATCTTGGGAAAGTACCACACCAATGCCTTCTCCTGAAGCATCACAATGCAAATCAAAGGGCCTAAATAAATCTGGCAATGCCAAAATCGGGCACGATGTCATGATCAACTTGAACTTATTAAAACACTCCTGTGCCTAAGAAGTCCACTCAAAGACACCCTTATGGGTCAAATCAGTCAAAGGAGCTACATGTCGTGAGAAGCCCACAACAAATTTGTGATAGAAGGCACACAACCCAATGAACCCTCTGAGTTGTGTCAAACTCTCAAGAAGGCCAATCCAGGATAGCTCGGACCTTATCTGGATCCATACGTACTCCCTCTGAACTGATAATGTGACCGAGATACAGTAACTAAGTCATCCCTAAGGCACACTTAGACTCCTTTGCAAACAAAGAAGTCCTATCCAAAATATCCAACACAGTATCCAAGTGAGCAAGATTATCATCCCACGTCTTGTTGTAAATCAAGATGTCGTCGAAGAAGACCAGAACAAACCTCCTCAACCGACTGTGGAAAACTTTGTTCATGGTAGACTGGAAGGTGATTGGAGCATTAGTCAAACCAAAGGGCATGACTAAGAACTCGAAATGTCCACAGTGACATCAGAATGTTGTCTTTTCTATATCATCCTCCCGCATCTGGATATGATGGCAATTGGATCTCACATCAATCTTAGAAAAGTAGCATGTCGCATGCAAATCATCTATCAACTCATCAATATGCAGAATTGGATACCTGTTCTTGATGGTCCTCTGATTCATCATCCTATAATCTATACACATCTTGAGGGTACCATCCTTCTTCACCAGAAACACTGAAGAAGCAACGGGTGATTTACTAGGCCTAATATGCCCCATGGAAATCAACTCCTCGATACTCATCTCTATCTCGTCCTTCAAGTAATTAGGATGCCTGTAAGGAGTAATCATGATGGGCTTAGTGCCCTCCTCCAACTCAATAATGTGCTCTATACCCCTATTAGGTGGCCTGCCATGTGGTAAATCACTAAACACTTTGGAATGTTTAGTTCTCAATTCATGTATGTCAGGGTGATAAACTGATTTTCCTAACTCCTCAATGGTGAGTAAAATCCTACACTCTGCTGCCCACTCAACTGCATCATGACGAATGAGACGCTATATCCATGTAAGTGACATAGTCCTCAAGTTATCCTCCCTGATTTCCTTGAGTATGTGTTTCTTTCCATCTACCTCAAACTTCATCTCCATATCTTTGAGGCTGAGATAAAAGGCCTCAATAGAATGTAACCAACTCATACCCATGACTTAATCGGTGCCTCCCATGTCAACCATATAGAAATCAGCCTTGAACTCATAGTTATTTAATTTCATGGGGAGATCTGGAATCATTCTGTCACATTTCAATGTATAATCATCTACCACCTTCACTCTAATGCCCTCAAACTCTTCAGTTTGTATCCCCCTCTTAGAGACCAAACGTGAGTCTTTAAAGTTATGTGTTGCTCCTACATACAATAGGGAAATGACATGCAGCCCTGCCAAGACACCCCTCATCCTGAAGGATCACTCTTTCTGCATGCTAGAGAGACATACAACCTTGAGGTGGGAATCCTCTTCCACCTTCTCACTGTTACCTACATCTTCTAAGCCATCCTCTTCCAGATCAACTTGTTGCCCTTCAAAATTAGAATTGTGTTCCCCTTCATAATACCACTCCATGAACATATTTCTACCTTTAGGCTTCAACGGGCATTCATGTTTCTCATCATAAGGTCCCCTATAGTAGAAACACAATCTTCTTCTCCTCAAATCACTAAGTGTCTCAGGATCTAGAGGTCCTGTCACTGGTTTCTTGAATTCTAGTCCATCATTCCTCTTTGAGGCAGCCTTGTCATCGTAAGAAAAAATTGATGGTCTAGGGGAAATTTGTTGGGGAAATCGCTTGTCCTCAAGCATGATTGAATGATCATAGGGACCTATCTATAATCTTGTGTTGTGCAACTAGGATATTAACTCAATTTGTAAATTTGAGTCCAATAAATGCCCCAAAAAGGATCAATGCTATCTTTGTAAAACTAATATATTTATATCCCTGAGTTCCTTTTGAATTATTTTCTTATTCTAAATTGACCCAAAAATAGCACCACACATGTTACATACACTTGCAAAATATGAAATATATGAAGACATGAAGCATACACAAGGTATACACATTAATGCATGAAGGCACGGAGCATACACGAAGTATACACATAAATGCATGAAGACGTAAAGAATACACAAAGTACACACATAACACATGCATTGTTAAATTCATTTCTATTGAATAGAAAACAAAGAATAATAAATGTGTCTTTCATAAAAAATCATATGTTAATGTGGTAGAAAAGCCTCGAGATGGCACATGTAAAGTGCTCAACCCAACTAAGCCCAAGTGAGCGCAAGGTCCCACTATGAAAACTCACCACTTGGGCCACAAGAGGCAGACATTTCCAATTATGACAATTCCATCCCTTGAGATGGCCTACTTAGCATGCACTAGTACAAAAAAACAATATGTGACTATATAAACTAAAAAAAATTGCATATAAATGAGTAAACTAAGTCACGTGACTATTAGTATTTTATTGCCAGTCATTTATTTAGTCACGTGATTTGACCAAATTTATGACTTAACTATTTTACTCATTTCTTTAGTCACTTGATTTGGTCATTGATTTGGTCATTGATTTAGTCATAGTAGTGATTTATTTAGTCAATACTTTTGTCATATATTTAGTCATTAATTTAGTCATATTAAGGCACAATAGAATTGAACCACCATCCTCTTGCTTGTAAAGTAGGTTCTCTTGTATTGAGCTAGTACCCTTTAAAAAATAATCATCACAACCTACACAATTGAATCTTGATAGCAATATCACAATTCGGCTTAATCTAGAAAATATGTCCTACTTATCAAAATGTTGTCAGGGCAACAATAGAACATCCAGAATAGTATCTAACTAGGTACTAACCTTTCTATTGATTTTATACAACCACTAATATGGCATGCTTAGTGATAAAAAGAACAAAGCAATTGCTTCCAATATCCAGAAACCTTAGATGATGGAATTATTGATCACGAATTTAGAAGACTATTGGTGATGAAAATCAAGGATGTTCTAAAAAAGATGTTAGGAAACTCTCACTATTTTATCTCAATGAAAAATAGATTCACCATAACAATCCTTACCTCTAAAACAACAAACAAAAACTTGCAAGCCAAGATGTGAAGCCTTCTACTCAGGTAGCAGTACTGTCGCTCTTAGTCCTACTGAGATCTAAATGATGTCTATACCAAGAAAAATAAGAAGCAAAAACTTAGTTATCATTATCATTCTAGTGAAAAAAAATCTAATGCATAGGCACAACTAGTTATACTTTTCCTAAAACAAACAGCTAGGTTGTAATTGCTAAGTACGTATTAAGAATTCAAGAAGCTCTCTGAAAATAGAAATAGCAATTAATTCCTTGATAATCCTCCACCATTAAATACAATTGCAACTAATTCCCACCAATACGGATTTCCAGTCCAAAATAGAAAATATAAAAGTTTATGTTAGGAAATTGAATACCAATCTACCTAGAACTGCAAAGTTGCTCCTCATTCTAAACATCCTCAACCTGAAAGTTTGTCAGATCCATTGCCACCTGTGTGAACTACTGCTGAGATTGTGGTGTAACGATGAACTATTGATGTAGTGGAATAGGTGAAGCCATTGTTGAAAAATGAAAAGAAGTACTCAAACTTTCCACGCTTGAAAAAGCTACATCATAGAAAATAACTTAGGAAACCTAAGAGAAGCACAACGTATATTGCTAATTCTACCTGGTGAAGGAAATGGTCCCTGAATTGCTGGGATAGCTGCTCCACGTGGTTGTGAAAGGGTGGTCACAGGGCTAGCTCCTAGTGATGCAAAATGTAGAGTGTGAGAACTTGGTACTGCATAACTTTGTAGGCTAGGATAGGTAGGTCCAGTTTTGAAAGGTTGGCCAATGTGTACATAAGGATATAGAATTGGATTTATGGTCCCATTCAATCCATATAACTGTGGATATTGTGCCCCTAGATATGGAATGAATATATTCTATAAATTGGACATGAAGAGAGCAATCATAGGCAATGAGATAGAAATCGAATAAGCATACTAGGAATAAATGAATATCTAAATCTAATATTTCTAATTTGAATTTATGAGTTCTGACTAAAGAAAGTCTTGAGAAAAGAAAACTTAACCTGTGTGTACATGTTCTCTAATGGAAATGTTGTATATTTTTCATAATCAAGCCATGTTGAAGTATATTGTTACATATTTCCTAGTCATCATCACTTTAACATATAGGAAATCTAGCCCCAAGAATACCTTTTAAATGCAATTAAATACTTTAACATAAAGGAAATCCGAAGATTTGTAAATAAGTTGTTTATTCTTTTTTTACTAACTAATGAGGAGTTTAGGGTAAAACCACCACAACACTTCCACAATAGCCATGTATGCAAAATGTGAAAGCATGGACAAGGCATGTGGACTATTTGAATGCCTCAAAGAGATGTCATCGCATGGAGTGCAACAATGCAGGATATGTAGACAATCGATTTGTTGAAAAGGCTTTAGAAACTTTCAAGAAAATGTAATTGGCAGGTGTAAAGACATATCTTTTTCTAGCATCCTCTCCTTGCATGTGCCAAAATTGGAGCTTTGGAATGGGGTATTTGCATCCATCAAAGCATAATATTAAGATGATTTATTTTAGATATTATAGTTAGAAATGCTCTAGTAGACATGCATGCAAAATGTGGAATCATAGACAAAGCACTTGAATTGTTTCACAAAATGCCTCAAAGAGATGTCATCTCATGGAATGTAATGATTGTAGGATATGCACAAATTGATTTTGCAAGTAATCTCTCAAAATAGTTGAATTAATGATGCACTCTAGAACATATCGTGACATTGTAAGATTTGTTAGTGTTCTATGTGCATGTAGAAATACAGGTTTATTAGTGGATTACACATTGCTAACCTTATTGGATTACACCCACAAATGGGGGAATGCTGACCTCCATGTTTGTACTAGCTATCTTGAGGACACCCTATATTTTCTAACTAGCAATCACACTTTGGTTTGCAATGAGTATGTTGATGGTGATTGCATTCATTGACCCCATCATATTTTAACATACAACATAGTTCAACCTATGTCTCCATTGATAGGTTGGAGCTTCAGATTGATATTTCATTTTTTTGCAAGCACAAATGCCACATAAAAATGTAGTACTTAATTATTGATAACATGAGACTAGGGTGATTAAAGTTGGATGATTACAACAAAGTTAAGGTGGAAAACTTTAGACATCTACACTGGATATGCACATAGTGGATTTGTTGAAAAGGCTTTAGAAACTTCCAAGCAAATGCACTTGGCTAGCATCCCCCCTATTCGTGCCAAATTGGGAGCTTTAAAACAAGGTATGGACATCCATCAAAGAATAAAGAATAGAGGCTTTTTGTCAAATGTTGTAGTTGCAACTGCCTTGGCAGACATGTATGCCAAATATGGAAGTAAAAAAGGCACAACAGTATCCCTAAAAGAAATATGGTCTCAAGGACTGCAATAATTGTAGGATATGCACAAAATGGACTTTTTGAAAAAGCTTTAGAGACTTCCAAGAAAATGCAATTGACAAGTGTAAAGCCAGATTCTACAACCTTTTCGAGCATTTTGCCTACCAGTGATAAAATAAGAGCTTTAAAATAGGGTATGGATATCCATTAAAGCAATATGGAAGGTGGATTTTTGTCAGGTATAATCGGAAATGCTATGGTATACATGTATGCAAAATGTGGAAGCACAAACAAGGCATGTGGACTGTTTGAATGCCTCAAAGAGATATCATCCCACAAAATGCAATGATGTAGGATATGTAGACAATGAATTTGTTGAAAAAGCTTTAGAAACCTTCAAGCAAATACAATTGGCAGGTAACACATATCATTTGACAGCATCCTCCATGCCTGTGCCAAAATTGGAGCTTTGGAATAGGGTATTTACATCAATGATTAAGGCGGGTAGCCGTATCTTGAAATCTTCTATGCAAGGGGTGGTGGAATACTCTTTTCACTCCACTTGTTCTACTACAATATGCTATATTTTCCACCGCCTTACAACATGGACCATCATTGGCATAACTAACTACTGATCTGATACTATGCCTAGAGCCCTTTTGGACTTCTTCAGAACTAAACAACACAAAACCCCTTGTTTCTCTCATATTGTGTGCCCTAAACCTGTAAAAAGAGAACTCGACATAAAGACTCAACCCAGAACCTTCAACAAAGTAAAACAAAAATTCTTAATTTTTGTTCAACTTTTACCACCTAATACCTATGGTGATTTATAACTTCATAAGAAAATATATCTTAGACTCCAAAAGATCCATTAGAATTTCCTAAAAGGCCATTATTTTAACAGACAAAGGTGCATTAGAATACATCAACAAAATCACAAGTTCTACTTCTACAAAAGGGATAGACGAGAAAAACTCCTCTAGTAAAAGAGTGACTAAAGACTCTGAGATCAGTATCTTCTAGGCAAAAAAGTATTTCAGTGATAAGAATCGATGGATTTCATGAATCTAGAATCAAAAGTAAAAAAAAAAAAACCTTTGTTTTGCAGCCAGGATTTATATGAATCTTGTCATGAAACGCCTTCTCCTGCAGCCTCCATATGGGCAGTTAGTTGCACTTTCAGGCTACGTGGGTTTGTTCCCACTGGATCCTATAAGCCCAACTAGAACAGTCGGTCTATACTACTTTTAAAATGTGGATATGGACAAGATGCTGACAAAAAATAGGTGGCCTTGGAAAGTGTCGAATTCAGTGAATCCAAGTGTGTTAATGGACAATCCTGTCAACACCATCAAATATAGTTATGTTGGCCCGCAAAGAAGGATTCTTGGCAGATTGATTGAAAAGCAGTGAGAAATCCTTTGTAGATAATGCATGAGTTAAGTGATTTCAATAACACCACAATTGGAGAAACATGTTCAAAAGCTCTAGCAAGATCTTTGGTTGATGATTTTCCAAAGCTTTCCAGGTATAGGTAGTTTCTAAAAAGGATTCAGGGGATCAGTCCTCCTCATTTCATGGCTTAGGATATAGAATCTGACAGACCAAAACTAGAAGAAAGAGCTCATTAGAGAAAAATGAAAGGCAAATTCTTGGGAAAGGAATATGATTTTCCTTCTGAAGCGTACCTAAGAATTTTGAAGAAATATCAAGGTCATCACTAGAAGTGTTTGGGTCTCCTTTTCTAAGATTATTAACAAACATTTTCAATTTTGTAATCATGGTTTTAGAGTTGTAAATGCTAAGTAGTGCTTAATTTCCGATGGCTTGGTATATTTTTGGAAGGAAATTATGATTTAAACGATGAGTGGATTTTTGAAAATGTTACAAATTCTGATTTATTGCACATACCAATAAAACTAAGGTAGCACTTTTAGGTAGTGAGTACAGAACAAAAGATTGTGTAGATAAGATACCAATTTCTTCTATGTTGCCTATGGAATTTGGCTTGAGTGAAGAACAAAAGATTGTGTGGATAAGATTACTATTATTTCTTAGTTTCCTATGGAATTTGGTTTCCATGGATGAATGGAAGGATGTAGGAGAAAGGTGGCTGAATTCCTTCTGGCAACTGGAAAGCTTCCATATAATAAAATTACATACATGGGTGGAGGATTGCTTCTTAGATGTATTGGGTTTTGACAAGCTTTACAACATCGAATATTGACAAAGTTTAGTACATACTCAACATAGTACTTTCAATAAGGCAACATGTGTCATGTACAAATATTTGCCGAAGTAATATTGAATTAAATAAATTAATATTATAACATGCACTTTGTAAGTCAATTTTTTTAATGTTAATAGATATTTTCAATTAACGTTGCATAATAATTCTAACACGCTGGGAGGAGCATAAACTACAGCAAGCCTTTGGAAAAGGCTGGAAGGTGGAACTATTTACAACTTACTTGATTGCTAAAGATATACTATGCATTTATATGCAAGGTTGATATGTGCATGCTATAGGCAATGTTCTTTGTTTCCTATTGGTAGAATTTGAGCACCAACAACTAGAGCTGATTTGTCACTCACAGGATACTCCAGAACAATATTGAAGTTGGTAAGAATAATGTTATGAATTATTATATTTTCAATTATGTTCCAGGTTCATCTTTGAAAAAAAGGATATTTAAATAAATGTTTGCATGTTTAGATAAAACTTAAATCTGAAAGAATTTTAATATTCCCTTTCAGACCATGCATGTGTTTCCAACATTTTTCCTGTCTTTTACATGATCAACATGTTAAAATATTGTAGGGCTGAAAATGCGCATCCTAGAGAAAATGCTGCTACTTAAGTTAAAACTAAAAATTTGCTTAGAATTTTTACAAGGTGAACATTTAACTGTGGCTTTTTCAGATATGAGGTTTTTTTAAGTCTGTTAGGTCTATAAAGAAAATCTAATAATGATATTTGTGAATCACGCAGGTCGAAGAATGGAACGGAACCATCACAATGTGTGATGTCCTCTTCTGATTGACATCAGTTAGAACTAGAAGAGTAGATTGGCATATCACTGACCCTCGTAGGCCAATGAGGTTGGATAGAGGGTTTCTTTGACGGATGCAGCTTCTTCAGTGGTCAGACAATTGCAAGATTGGTGTTCATTTGAGGCGTCCAGGACTCCGTATGCAGTAATTTCTATTTAAAGTAAGTTTCGAGATGCTTAGAGGGGGGCCCCTGATATTTTTAGAAATGGGGTATGGTCGTATGCAGCTTTGTCATGACAACTCCCAGTTTCGACAATGCTCAGAGATATTGTGTATTCATGGAGATATTAATGTTTATCTGACTTAAATAAACATTAATTATTTACAGCTTATATTATAAAGTTATAATATAACTTTATAATTTCACTTAACGTTGAGGGTCTATTCATCATTGGAAGAGGGCCAATTAAGTAATTAATTATAAATGCCAAACTCAATGAATTATTAAAAGATTTCCTAAGTTGAAATCAAATAACATTTAAAATGTTATTTAAAATGCTTTTTGGGGAAATCACACTTCTTCAAGAAATTTATAAGTATGCAAGAGAAATCAAACTTCGTTATGTTTAATGCTTTGATTGAAATTTCTTCTCTGGAGCATTGGAGTTTGTCAGAAACCAAGGGTTCGTATAGAGTTTTGAGCTTATCGGCATTGGAGAGTGTTGCTTCTTCTCTGTAGAAGCAATTAGAGGGTGTGAAATATTCACCAGATATTGCTTATTGGGTTGGCTTCATATAGAGATCATCATAGTGCTAATTGGAGGAATAAATTCCAGAATTTATTATCAAAATGGGTTGGGTGCATCCATTGAGGGAGTTATTGGCTGGTTATTGGGGGTCATATGGCCTGCTTTTTGATGCACATCTACAGTTGTACTTTGTTAGCCCAACAAGGTACGATTTTCATGAAGGGCCCCAAAAATTCAATAAAAATTATAAAAACGAATGCCTAGGGTTAAAAAAGATTTTGACATCAACACTTGAAGACTTTGTTACTGATTGGTGGAGATTTTTAGTGTTCTTGTCATGCTTTTTCAGCCAACACTTATTGAAAGGGCTTCTTCCACAATACCGGGTATCTCATTTGATTGTAATGACTTTCCCCTGTGAAATAATGAAGAAGAATGTTTGAAATCCTCTATTACATTCCTTAGTTGTTTAGTTTTCAAATTCCAGAAGCTTTATTTCAACATATGCATTGCTTTTTTATGTTAAAAACATCTCAAAACACAAAAAAAAATTGCAAACAACAAAAAACCAGAAACAGTTCAGCAGTTAGAGCCTTGAAGGGTTTTTACACAATGCTATGTCTGTCATAGATGTAAAGTTCCAGGTATGAGCACAATATATTTATTTTTTTTTGTAAACTTTGATTAACTTTGTTTTATTGAAAATATGTTGGATTTGGTCTTTTAACTTTTAACTGTGGTTAACTTATCTAGGACATTTCATCCAGCATTGCCCAACAAATGGGGATCCCAATTTTGACATTAAAAGGGTGAAGCCTCCAACAGGCATTCCAAATTCCATGCTGGTTACAAAGCCAGATGGCTCCTATGCACTACCAAGTGGGGCAGTTGCTATGTTGAGGCCCAATGAGTAAGTTTACTAAATCAAGTATCCTAAATTGCCATGAATTGCATGACATCTTTCAGCTGGTGACTCTGGAAGGTTAAATTTCATTGATAAGTTTAACTGGCATTATAACATGTTTATGGTAGTTTCAAATTCATGGATTGCTAATAGAATGACTAATTTCACGGAGCTGCTTTTGAGAAGGAAGTTGAGGGACTTCCCTCTTTTCGTTTTGTTGGTGATCTGCCGCCTAAATTATATGCCCATTATGTAAAGAAGTAATGAAGGATGTTGTTCTCACTAGCAAATGCTGCTTCAAAAGCTACTGTGACAAATGTATGACAATTTAGAGAGAAAATTGCATATACTTTGGTCTTATGTATTAGTTTGACACATAGGTATAGCTTATAGTATCTGACTATTTTTTAGCACATGTTGATAAAAATTATGTAATTTTTTTAGGTTAGATTTTTAATCTTTTTACTTTTAGTTAACAATTTTTAAAAAAAATTTAGTTAACAATTTTGTTCAGGCATTAGGGACCACATTTTATCAAAATCCAAGTGTATATGTGGAGCAACCAGCATCCTTGCAGATGATTTTTTACCAAATATGATTCTTCGTGATACGATAAACCAAATTTTGGAGACCACTACTAGCAGTCCAGAAAATGTCGGCAACTGGCTACAAGCTCAAGGTTATCCAATTTGGATTCTTGTGTATACAAAGTAATTCTATGAGTTTAATTGAGGTTATCTAATGAGCCAACTACCTACTGTTATAGATATGGAGTCAGCTTGCTCCCCAAGGCCCAAGCTACCATCACCGTCTCTTTCAGGATGCACAAAAGAAGTGCATACAGTGCCTTCATAGTCAGATGTTCCAGATTTGAAAGAAGAAAATATCAATGAAAAAACACTTGTCAATATGTCACAGGTGACAGGAGTCATCAGAAAGGAATCGTTCAACAAAAACTCTAGAATAATTGGAAGATACACCAGAATCAATGAGCACAGGAGAGATTTTGTCACAGGAAAGTGCCCCAATGGTTGGTGAAGAAGTTCAACAGAAGCCTGTTGTTGTTTTGATTGTGTATTCTAAGCTTCGGCATATGCTTAAGTTTAAATATTCATTCTTCCCAAAGTAGGGGGACATTTATGTCTTAACAATATTTGGTTTTGCACTTCCAGTGAAGAAGAAGAAAAAGAAGCGGGCTCGACAATTACCATCATGTAAGTCAAAATATGTTTCTAAAAAGTATTCAACAGACAAGAAGAAAGAATTCAAAGCTCTATTTGGCACTCAAATTTCACCAAGAGCTTATTAGATGTAGATGTCAAAACCTAGTTCATGGGGGATGCAATGGCTAGGGGGAAGAAAGTGTTAGTGGTTTGGAGAGAACTCGAAATCACAGATGGAACTTCCAACCAAAAAGCTAAATAGGACCAAAAAAATTGCAAATTTTCCATGCACAGTACAATGCAATTCACTTTAGAAACTCTCAGCCTCATTTCAAAGAAAAACACCATCTTTCAAATAATTACATAACTTAATTGGCTGAATTGAAATATCTTACAATTCATATGCAATTGTAATGTCCACAGTCCAATACTAAAGAATATGGGGACTGATTTTCTTTAATCTTAATTGCAAGGGTTTCCTTTCTATTAATAAGCATATCTCTTGGAACTAAATAGTGCAATTAACTCTAATGTTTGGGCAGTGTAGATTAATCTGTCGGCGTTGCTGTCTAACAATGGCCTTGATCTAGGTATTAAGGATTTAAACAGTTTGTAGTTATATCAACCTTCAACTAATCTATATGTGGCGATCATGTATAGAGGATATGTCGATCAGAAATGGATGTTGTTATCAACTATATGTCTTTGAACTTATGCGGACAATGCCTCAAGGTCTGGAGCTTCAACTTCAGCAAACTAAATATGGATGATTTTAGAAATAGGAATATTTGATTGGTTCTGATATAATTATGGTTTTGTAAATATGTAAGGGACAGGATTCCCTTCCTGTGAACTATACAAATATCCTTTATATTTCTTATTACTTCCCAGATTCAATATTGGATGCTCAGCGATGCATGTAGTTTGTCATTTGCCAGGTATTGCAGACTGGAGCTAAAATGCTATTCAATCTTCTAATTGTACTTGCTGACTGTGTTATATATCCCGATGATTTCCGACTTTGAATTGAGTATTTATTTAATAATAATCTCCTTCTAATAGCGATACCCAAGAGCTGAACCAATATGTGTTGCTCGATTGCTTTGGTGGTTGAGGGAATTGTTCAAAGACTCAGACCAGTAATTGAGTACCACTGGCAAGAAACCCTACTGGAGATTTTAATGGTGTACGATAGATAGCATCTTTTAGATGATCGCAATATGTCCCTTTGATTTTGTGTCGATGTCTCCCTAAGACCACTAATGTCTGCAAATCTAAGTCGACCCACAATGATCTTGGGTTCCTGGAAGATACCGTGTATAGCCTTGTGAACTCAGTGATATAAGGAACGCTCTGAATGATGTCGTAGATATATTATTTGGTATGCTCGAACTTGGAAAGCTGGATAATGTTTATGCCCGTGTCTCCCAACCTAGATTGCTGAGTGTAAAACTGTATCAAATACCCAATCCAATAACATTAGTGATTATCTTGTCAATGAAGAGCTCAACGGCCATGAACAACGAGCTCTAGCAATTACGGATGACCGTATTGCAAATGTACCAGCCATATTTCTTCCTAAACGTTCATTGGTCCTTTTCTCCTTTCTCCACCTGCAACGGCGAGCAGGAGCAGCAACGGTGAGCAGGAGCAACAATGGCGAGCACGAGTAGCAACGTTAGGGCATGGAGCAACAACGACGAGCAGGAGCAGCAACAGCGAGCAGGGCATGGTGTGGAGGCACACAACAACTAACAACTCAAAGCTCTAGGGTTTACCAGAGCAACAAGGTGTGATCCACGGGTTTCCCTGATCTTTTCCTTTGCTTATTCTTTGTTTGCCCTTCCATCTCCTGCTTCCTGTTGTGAAAATACTTATCTGTAAGGCATACATTCGCATAAACCCTCTACACTTTATGTGTGCTTCTCTACACAAAAACCAAACCCACATAAACAGTAAACAGTAAACCCTTTATTGGCGGATATGGAGGGTAAAGATGGAGAAGGCGGAACATTATCTAAGGATCCCCAGACAGCTGAACAGGTTTCCAAGCATACCACACCAGGTGATCAATCAGAGATAGAGGAATCGCAACCACCTGAACAGGTCTTCAGACATATCACACCAGGTGATTAGCCAAAGATAAAGGTATTACAACCAATCAAAGACACACCACACATCCCTCAATCAGCGGAACAGGTATTCAAGCATATCACACCAGGTGATCAATCAGAGACAAAGATATCACAACCAGTCATAGATACATTGCACATCTCTCAACCAACTGAACAGGTCTTCAGACATATCACATCAAGTGATCATTCAGAGATAAAGATATCACAACCAGTCATAAGAACACTGCACATCTCTCAATCAACTGAACAGGTACTCAGGCATATCACACCAGGTGATCAATCAGAGATAAAGGAATCCCAATCAGTTATAGACACATTGCATAGTTTGGGGCCTGATATTAACTCGTCTCTAGCTCAAGGAAATAACCTTCTGCAAAACTCCGTCCTAGGGATGAATCAGTAGGGGGGATTTCTGATACTCCCAAGAATGTTCTCCTCTGTTAGGTTTGGGAACTCATTCAACTCTGGAACAACAACTAGCAATCTGCCACAGGGTTTGGTGGGCTTCCCCCAACTCAACGCATTGCCAATAGGAGGAAACTATATCTATGTGAACGCGAAACAATACAAAGGCATAATCTGAAGAAGGGATGCTAGAAAGACCAAATATGCTAAGAAGGGCAAGTTGACAATTATTTTGCCAAGACCGGTAATAAAAAAAGCAGTCACTGAGGTCCCACAAATGAGACAAAGGAAACAGATCGGAAATGAAAAGAGTACAGTAGAGGTATCTCACCCGACAAACGTAGCAGACGACGAGAGGTCAAACATCTACAGCCCCACAAAAACACCTATGTCTTGGTACCCAGACATGTACATCAACGACCAAGTACTTGTGAAAGAAAGATTGTTGGCATTAGAAGAGAAGAGTCATATGGAAGACATTAAAGTGGGAGAGATCAACGAAAGTAATTGGAAGTTAACGAAAGAGGTCAATATACTTAGAGAGCAAGTTCAAAAACAACAGTTCAACCTAGAAAAAGGGGAGTACGAGCTGACTCTATTGAGGAAAGAATTAAGGGAGACAAAAGCAACAGCAGGAGACATGGGAGGAGGAAATGGTGGAGGCAGAGATGAGAATCCTCAAATTAAAGAAATGCAATCTGCCATGGCCGCAATGGAACAAAAAGGGAATCAGCTAAGAGAACAAATAGAAGAAGTCAAGTCATGGCCAACATAGTAAGGGGGACTACAAATACGCCCAATGAAGTCATAGAAAAGCAAATAAGGAGTCAGATTAGGGAAGAAAAAGAGATAAGCGAGAGGGCAGCAAACCTCGTCATCAAAGGGTTAAGAGACTACAGAGAACAAGAAACCGCAAAAGAACTAATAAAGGACTTCCTTAGAGACCAACTAGGGTGGAATGGAGTGGTTATGCAAACACAAAGAATCGGAAAGTGGACAAAGGGCTGCAAGGATAGACACGTAAGGGTGACGTTGAAGAATGTAGAAGAAAAAAACAATATCATGAAAAATAGGAGGTTTCTCAAAGGAACACATATCTACCTTGATGATGACCTTACTATAACCCAACAAGAAGAAAGGAGGAAAGAATGGGAAAAAGTTAAAACAGCAAGAGAAAGTGGAAAATGGGCGTGGCTACAAAACGGGAAGGCCCATATTAGTGACAAATTAACACATGATAAATAGGAACTCGGGCCCACCTAGGAATTCTTAACTGTGGTTAGCTGGAATTGTAGGGGCTACCCGTGGAGAAGAGGACCTGGGTTAGGGCCCATAGCAGGAGGCAAAGACATTATCCTGCTCACAGAGACACGTGAACATGACAACTGCAAGGTCCCAGAGTTTGAGGGTTACAGGAAAATCTCAGTGTGGAATGAAAAGACGGAAAATGGCAAAGGACACGGAGGGATCACCATCTTGATTAAAGAAACATTGGGCAGATTTGTCAACGTGGAGAAAGAAGATGCAAACAACCAATACATCTAGATAAAAATAACAGAAAATCAGGTTTCTATTTGGGTGGCAGCATTCTACTTTGCCCCTAAAGGATCAAAATTTTATAAGAAGCACCTACACCATGAAGATCTATTTGCCTCGCTCAAAAAGGACATTTCTACGTTCAGCGCCTTAGGCGAAATTCTGCTCATAGGGGATTTTAATGCTAGGACAACAAATAATCAAACTTTTAATCTTGAAAGTGGGTACAAAGAAAGCAGTCATCTGATATGGTTAGAGGAAGAGGGGACCCAACCTTGGGAGAGATCATCGCAGGACGACAAAGGCAAGGTCAATCATTTTGGGGCAGAATTACTGGGTGTCTACTGCCTCCACAACATGGTCATTTGCAATGGGGTGAAGAAATGGCCCAATTCAGGAAACATCACTTGCAAAACTTACAATGGGCAAAGTGTAGTGGATCACATCATTTGCTCACAAAACTACACCTCAAAGATATTGGAGTTTGAGATGGGGGAATGTCCAATCGGTCTAAACTCGGATCATAATCCGATTTCACTCAAGCTGGCAACCCACATAAAAGATAAGGGAAATGTTCAGCAGATCCACAAGGAAAGAAAAGGTCCCTTAACTGGCAGGATCCTAATGACACATGAAAATCAGGAAATTTTCAGAAACTCTCTCAATAGGATATCTAACAATCAGCAAAAGAACTCAAATGTTGCCAAACAACACCATGTGGACAAAGATAATCTCGTTCCGATTATCAACAAGGCACTCGAGGATTGTAAAAGATCTAAACCCAAAAGAGACACTAAGAATACATTCCTGGCTAACCCGTGGTTTGATGATGAACGCAAGAGGGCAAAAAGCAATATGAGAGGTCAAAAGAATAACGAAAATAATAAAGAGTATAATAAGTTGCTAAGACAGAAGAAGGAACAATATGTCATCTTGAGAAGACTTGAGCTGATTAATCTCGGGAAAAACAGCCCTAAAAAGTTTTGGAACGAACTCAGACATAAAAAGAAGCAAGTAGAGAATAACATAACTGGTACTCAATGGCTGGAATATGCCAAAGCGCTTTATGAACGCAAGATAGGGGAACATGACACTTCGATAACTAAGAACACAGGGGAGCTATTCAACAGTGACGATATCACTCAAGGCATAAAGAGGTTAGCAGCAGGTAAAGCATAGGATATTGATGGGCTCCAAGCTGAATACTAGATAATGGGGTGCTGATTTGCTTGCACCTCATATCAACCGTATCTTTAATAGTACCAATGAGGAGGGATTCCCTAAAAACTGGACGACTAGTGTGGTGGTTCCGATCTTCAAGAGCGGCGACACAAACAACCCTTCTAACTATCGGATCATCATGATCAAGCCCCTTCTCGGCAAGCTATTTGGAAGCATGGTAGAACGAAAAGTCAGTAAATGGGCTGAAACAGAGGAGAAAAGAGAAAAGGGACAAGCGGGTTTTAGACCGAAACACTCCACCATCAATCATGGAGCGACTCTTAGATACTTAGCGGAGAAAATATGGGACACTCCAGGGGATGAGGCTTTTTGCTGTTTTGTGGACTTCAAAAAAGCCTTTGACACGGTACCCTGTCACAAACTTTGGAAAAGAATGGAAGAGCTGGGAATCCCTACGGTGCTAAGGACAATAGTTCACAGATTATATGAACAGGTTAAGGCCAAAATCAGAACTGCAGATGGATTATCGGAGTGCTTTGGCAACAACATAGGGGTCAAACAGGGGTGCCCGTTATCTCCTACCCTGTTTGGGCTTTACATTGACAAGTTAGAAGCATGGTTAAATAAAGCTAGTGTTGAGGGGGTTCAGCTGGCTAGTTATGTGATAAGACTATTGTTGTATGCGGATGATCTCATCATTATAACCAAGACGGCTAATGGTTTGAGAGACCACTTGAAGGCATTGGAAAGCTTTTGTCAGGAGGTGGATATGGAAGTTAACACCAGCAAAACCAAAGTCATGATCTTCTCATTAGAGAGAAACAAAGAACCACTGGACACTTTTCTCTTTCAGGGCAAACCTCTAGAGATTGTGAGTGAATACAAATACTTGGGAATAGACTTCCAGAACAAACTCAACTAGGAAACATGCAGATCTAAAAGAATTCAGGGGGACTGGAAGGCGTTGTATTCTTTACAGAATAAGTGTAGGAATGCAGAACTCTGGGACTAGAAGACAAAGAAAATGTTATTTGGGCTGCTTGTCACTCCTGTGGTTTTGTATGGGTGTGAAATTTGGGGCAGCAGCTTGTCAGATCAGAAATGGAAACAGGTAGAAAGAATATAGAAACATCTTATCATCAGTAGCCTTAAAATCAAAACCACGGTGCCTTATGAGATTCTATTGGCAGAAGTGGGTACCTTTCCCTTAGAAGCGGTTGCAATGGTCCGGCTGATATGCTACTTAAAGAAAACCCAGAATATGGGTAGCCATTGCTAGCCTAGGCTAGTCATTGAAGAAAAGCTTGAAAGGAGAAAAAACACATGGATGAAGCAAAACAACAAATGTATGCAAAAGTGGGACATCAACATCCACAGCTGCCCGGATAGTACCGAAGAAATTAAGAAGTTTGTTCGTGAAAGATTCCGTAACATCATGTAGACAAGGAACATGGGGAGGAAAAAATCATACTATGTTAGGGAGTTTAACCCCAACACTTGCCACGAGCAAAAAGTGTATCTAGGAGCGGCTATTTAGGGGAAAGCCATAATGCTTATAGCCCAGCTAAGAACTAGCTCTCACCGGTTGAGATGCAAGATGGGTAGATGGAAATTGCCAAAAGAGGAATGGGAAAATAGGACCTGCCTATTCTGTGAAACGGGAGCCATTAAAACGGAACATCACTTTGTCATGGAATGCCCGGCATACATTGACATCAGAGCCGAGTACTCAGAGATGTTAGACAACAACAGTATGAGCCACCTCTTCGAAGAAAAGCAGCTGGACAAGACCGCAAACTTGATCATCAAAATGCACCAAAGAAGAGAAGAATTAGTCAAAGGGCTACAGCTAGATTAGCCTGGTTGTCAGCTGGCGGGTCTCGTAGGCTTCTTTGGCCTCGTGGATGCTATTAAAATCCTTCATTCATTCATATATGGTATCAGTTGGGGAGGAGCGGCCAGAGGTCGCGTCCTCTTGTTGGGGGTCGACAGTAAGTCACAATATCTATTAATTTATAATTAGTATCATATTTTTATGAAGTTTGAATAAAATATTAATATGAAGATTATGATATTAACATTATATTATATATTAATATATATGTGAATATTAATATATTATAATATATTAATATTTATTTATTATATTAATATTATGTTAATATCAAAATTATAATATTATTTATGTTATTATTTATCATTAATCATTAATTTAATTTTATATTCTTTTATTTAATTCTTTTTTATCATTATTTATTCATTCAATTGACTTATTTCTATTATTTATTATTAAATCCTATTCGAGAAAGGGGACATCACATCAATCAATCAACATGTTCAATATGAATTTGACAACATTCATGTCAAACGCTACATAATTTGAAAGGGCCATTAAAAATCAGAGACAAACACAATTAATTCACATGTACTCAAACAAAATGTTCAAGATCAATCAAAGAACATCCATGTCAATGGTAAATTTGAGACATTTTGTTTGTCTTTAAAGAAAAGCTGAACTTACCTAGAGTTATTCTGGGACCAGACGACCTCTGGGCAAAGCTGGTAGGAGGCCTTGAACAAAATGCTTGGCCTCCAACACGTCCTCCACTCTTGGCATCCATAGCATCCCCTAGTGTTCCCACTGGTAAAAATCCTGTTGCAAAGGCTTTCACTACCATCTTGGCTAAACCCTCACCATGCCATCTTTTAACATCCTCCTTCCTCTCACTATCAATTAAAACAAAACAAATTTGATAAAATCCTCACTAAATTCATCAAGATAAAAAACCCACCATCATATTAAATATCTTGAGCAAACAATGTGATCTTCCTTGGGATAGGCTAAACAATGGAAACACAAAAGTCTCTTACTGTGCCTTGGATTTATGCCATAACAATTCAATTTTACATGAAAACTTACCAATCCAAGAGGAGTTCATCAAAGTGTGTGTCAATGTCATAATACTTCAAGATTGATGAAATCTACAATAACTAGGATTCTGACTGTGAAGGGACTTAAAGGAAATGATCTTGCATAGCCCACTGCGGGCATTTGAAGCCCTTTTTGAACAAGTGAACCTCCATACATTGTATTATAGTTTATTTGACCCTTGGGATTAGGGTTTAGGAGACACAAAATCAGCTTCACTGTCATTGATGAAAACCATGGCAGACATTTACACTCCCCTTGTAAATTTTTCATATACATGACCATAAGATTTGCTAATGGTAAATGAGCCCACTGAATTCTTTCTTTATACAGTTTCAGAAGATAAAATAATTATTTCCTAATTTTTAGTAAAATGAAATATAAAATTATTATCAAACATTTGACTATTAAAGAAATTAAATATAAATAGAAGGCATGTTTCAGTGAATAAAAACTAAAACACAGATAATGACAAATAAAAATTTATCTAAAAACCCTTAAATACATTGTTTTCTGGTTCTTTGTATTTGATTTCGTAGGCATTTACTGGAAATACTTGCTTGTAAAAATTTATATGCCTCAAAAAAATCTGAAACACTGTAAACAAAAAAAGTTATCTTCCATTGCGCAGAATATAATGCGGAGGGAAAACTAATATTTATTACCTGGGGCTAGAAAACTCGTACAACTTCCCTGTAGGCGAGAAAATGATGACGCCAAATTCAGCCTAGCAGAGAACAGAGATCTGCTAGCCTCCTTGAATAGTCCTATTTTGCGCTTGGAGAATGTAACCTTCTATGCGTGACAGCAAAAAAGTGAGAAGCGTCGCTACTGAACCCACCACTGATAGTCATAGAGAAATTTATTTCCCACGAGTTTATTTTCAGGCATCCGACATGATGAAATTCGAGTGATTTTCAACCTATAATAGCCTAGCAACTAAGCCAGATTTAATTCAGATTAAATCATACTCAAAAAGAAATATAGGAGATATCAACAAAATAGCAGCTAACCAGATTGTAATAAATTCAAGAAGATGTATTCCTTTTCTTTGAGCATAGAATTTAGCTGTCTATGCTTCTCTTCTAGATCATTCAAGGGATACTCTGTATCCTCAAGCTTTTTCTTCAAGCCAACGTAAAGATTTTAGGCCCATAAGTATAAATAAGAAAAACTGATTGTTAAGAAAACCTAATATCCACTTATACACACCTAAGTTATCTCAAGCTTATTGCACGAATCTACACTTTGAAGTTTTTGAGAATCATAAAGTACTTGCAGCTCATCTATTTGCTGCATTCAGACAATGCTACAAATTAAAAGGAATAATGTAAAAGAAAGACATAACTATAAAATAACTGAACATTTGGTGGAATTCAAATCCAAGAACTTTGGTAGAATTCAAATCCTCAAATAAAAACAAATATAATTTGAAAAACCCAGTAGAAGTGAAGGCCTGAATCTCTTCTCCTTTCAGCTGAACCCCAGAAAGAAAGATGACCTTTGTAACCCTACATCTTCAAAAAAGGGATTAAGAACAACTTCAGCCATTAGTATCAAATTTACACATCCACATTCTCAACACAATAAATATATCAACTGTTGGTGTCATCATCCAAGGGGTACAGACATTGCCATGCTGCTGGGCATGGACACCTTATTTCCATTAGTCCTTGCCATTCTTGCTAGGGATTGGACATTTTACAGACAAAAGCCATTAATAGTTCTTTTAAGTGTTAGGGTTTCAAAAGAGGCCCTGACTATCACAAACGCCATAGCAAAACAATCTACTTCTAGCAATGAAAGGCCCAAGAAATATTTCTGATATCATAGAGTTCTTGGTTATCTACCTGGTATTTTTGCATTCTACATTGGCCATGGAAAATAGCAATAACAATGTGGCATTCTAGTCTTATAATTATAAGACAGCCAACCTGATACATGCAATACTAGTACAATCAGAAATTGAGGTGTGCCCACTAGATCTAACAGAGGAGCTATTTAGTAGTATAAAGGGCACTTGCAAAGAGCTTCACATTAATATGCACTGCCCTATTTTAGCTGTGTAGTTGTATGCGGCTTACCCGAAGACAGCCCTTAGAAGCCTCCACTTGCCCATTTTGGAGGATTCCCTTATTCTTCCTGGTGATTCACACGTGGAATGGGATTTCTTTTGCAACCAGATTTTTCATATGACAGAAAAAATAGAATTTATAATCTAATATGGGAAAAAATTGAATTTGTTAGTCATTTACCTAGTTGGCGATCAATGTGAGACAACTTAGGCAATTGGTCTAGAATCCATGACATTGCAAGCCATATTTTCCACATGACAGAAATTAACCAGAGGCCATAGAAATCCTTCAGACACAAGAAAAATCAAAGAGCTATAAGCCAAAATTAACAAAGAAAATCCAAAAATTCATTTTCCCCCATTTTTGCCTCTTTCCACCTATTTGAAAATGCATTTTTTTTTTTTTTTAAATTTAAGACAACCAAAATAATTTTGATTTTTAATTTAAGATAATTTAAATATTAAGATGAAATATTAATTGTCTTAAAAAATTCTTAAAGTACCTTCTTAAATATTAGTTTGTTAATATTAATTTATTTATATTAACTTTTAATTAAAAATGTAAACATTATATTAAAATTTAATATGGTTTTAATTTATTATTCATTTTTTTAATAAATTTTAAACATTAAAAGTGCAAATATAATGAATGTTCCCTTTTAAAAATAGAACATAGGGGGAGAGCACTAGTACTCGCACACCATAACCTTGCGCACTTGTAGAGCCTAAACTATACTAGATTTCGATGATTTTTTTTTGTTGTCTTCGTATGCAAGTTGACAGCTTACAAAATATTTCTTGGCTTCAGGATATTCCCGAAACTCCTTGTAGAGATCGTCAAGTGTCTATGGGTCAAAAAGAGACCATTTCAAAGTATCACCCGACACTCACTTAAAGATGCCACAATAACTGTTCACTCAAAATTGCCAGTACTTGTGAAAAAATGTACTAGTAGTCATGCACAAATGTCCCAATAGTGGTTTACAAATAGGCCAATTACCACCCAAAAATGCTAGAAAAAGATAACTATTGGTACTACATGTGTTCTTGTTATCATT
Organism: Thuja plicata; assembly: GCA_018584345.1. Classification (NCBI taxonomy): domain Eukaryota; kingdom Viridiplantae; phylum Streptophyta; class Pinopsida; order Cupressales; family Cupressaceae; genus Thuja; species Thuja plicata. Next base: position 3,125,289 of record MU225868.1, on the reverse strand, counting down.
GAAATTTGCACCTTGCTAAGTAAACTCAACAATCTAGTGATACATGGGAACACTTCTAGGTTGTGGGTAACTCGAAAAAGAAGTGAACCTCCAGAGAAGGCCGGCTTCCTTGGTACTTCACCTAAACTAAAGTTTTTTCAGAGGGAAAAGGTTAGAAGGAAACATGAAACTGAAATCTACTCCTAAGGTGGTGCACCAAATGATTCTCCCAGACTGATACTGCCACATCTAGCATACATATGCTCAAAAAACCTAGCTACACAATAACACAACTCAAAATTTACCCATACCTCTACATAAGAATTTCATAAAGAAGGTGCAAATGCTCACAAACCTAAGAAGGAAAATAGGGGTTTCACAACTGGGTGTTGCTTGCATCACTCACACAACTATATGACCTGCAAAAGTATGGTACATCCTGTCTAAAGGTGCTGAAAGTGGTAAATGTTAAAGGAAATTCATAGAACTCACAGAAACACTTAACCATCTATGCTCTACACACAGTAAAACAGGCTTTGAAAAGGTAAAATCACTGAAAATATTGAACAAATGATGCTCACAAGAATATACAACTCTGAAACTGGGTTACAAAGCTCATCAATCCTGCTAAAAGAACCTAAAACAGGTTACAATACAACACGGAAGAATGGTAAGAACTCCCTAAAACTGAAGCCTCAACTCCTACTTATGCTTTTTTCATCCAGCTGCATTTAGGAGAGCAATAACTCCTCGGTTGGATTTAATCAATCAGGCCTATCTTGAGCCCCTCAATCAACTCCAAAAATGCATAAAGGTGCTGCCAAAATCAATCCTTATCAGTTCCCACATAAAGTCCCTCATTAAATGCATACTTATCCTTCAAAAGGCTCATAAATTTTCAAACTTATCTCCATGACCCCAATATTTGTGAATTTTTTTGCCAAATATCCCTTTTTGACTTTTTAAAGGTAAAAATGAATATCTTATTTTGCATCACAAATATCAATGATTTATAATTCGTTTATTTAATAAATATCAAAGATATTAATTAGATAAATGAATTATAAGATATTTACTACTTCTATTAATTTAATAATAACTAATACTTAATTTAGAGTTTATTATTTTGATAAATATTAATATATTAATTCTATTAATAATGTTTTTTAAGTGATAATTTAAACCACTTAATAACATTATTAGTTTAATAAAATTTATTAAAATAATAAATAATAAATAAGTATTAATATTTATTAAATTGTGCAAAATAAAACATTCATTGTTTACGTTTTAAAAAGTCTACATTCCATATTTTTAAACATTAATAAAATGATATGAGAAAATATCATTTCAATAACATTGTTCTTTACATATTTTCCCAAATCATATTAATAAAATGATAAAAGATCATTTTAATAATATATGCCTTACGTACTACATTTTATGACAATTAAAAAGCATAAAAACTTACTTAAGTGATAAAAAACATCACTTACAACATAGAGCAAAAAAAAAACTTAAAAAAAAACATTAAGGAAGACGAGGCATATTAGGGCTCGAACACTAATTACACTAAAATAATGGAATAGATTATTTCGTATATTGAATGAATATTTACAAAGAGCTAGAAGCTCATATAAACAACACCGAAGGTACAAAGAATAGCAACTATCTAAAGATAGATTGCAAAAGAATCGGAACAGCAAGATAGAGCATTAAAGAAACTAACAGTTATTAGAAACATTCTAATACCCTCCCATAATGCTCAATCTGTCAATAACACCAATAGCCTCCCTGAATTTTGCAAATTTATCAGAACTGAGAGGCTTGGTGAAGTTATCTGCAAACTGCTCTAAGGTAGGAACATATAGCAGTTGAATAGATTTGTCTTCAACCAGCTGACGAATATAATGACAATGTGTTTCGACATGCTTGGTTCGTTCATGGAAGACCGGATTCTTGGCCAGTTTGAGCACTCCCTGATAATCACAGAATAGAGGGGTCGGTCCTGACTGAGGAACATGCATATCTGCAAGCATCCGCCGAAGCCAAACTGCCTCACAAGCTGCTTTAACTGCTCCTTGATACTCTGCTTCGGTGGACGACAGAGCCACGGCTTGCTGCTTTTTACTTGTCCATGTGACAGCACCGGACCCCAAATTGAACACATATCCAGCGATAGACTTACGATCATCAATAGAACTCGCCCAATCTGAATCTGTGTAACCACACAGTGTAGGATCAGAACTCTGAGTATACAGAAGACCATAATCAAGAGTACCACTAACATAGCGCAGGACACGCTTTGCAGCTGTCCAATGATCAGTCTTGGGTGCTGTCATAAAGCGAGATATGTAGCTTACCGCAAAACTAATGTCAGGTCTGGTGGCAGTAAGAAAAATGAGGCTGCCCACAAGTTGTCTAAACAATGATTCATCCACAACAAGTGAATTGGACTGAGCTGATAATTTGAGCCCTGGTTCCATAGGCGTGGAAGCAGGTTTGCAATCCTGCATTCTGAACCTGTCCACAAGACTTTTAGCATACTTGGATTGAGAAAGAAAGATATTGTGCTCAGTCTGCCAAACCTCAATTCCGAGACAATAGTGCAAGAGTCCCAAATCTGTCATGTCAAAAGTGCGACACAAATCCTGCTTGATTTCAGTGATCAACTGTGCTGAACTTCCAGTGATGATCAAGTCATCCACATAGACTGTTAATGTTTGTAGCTTCAGTCGTATGATCATTTAGAATACATATAATATACTTAGATATTGATTAATAATAATATATTGTAGTTGTATATATATATATATATGCTATATATATATATATTATATTATATATATATTATTATTAAACATATATTATGCAAACTTATATTATTCTAATATATGATTGATTAATGAAACATTATAAAATTATAATGAATAGACATGTCCCATGAAGGGACATGTCTTTCCTAGCCTCTTTCCCAATATATATGAAAGAGAGATTATTGCATTTGAAACACACAGAATATATACAAGCAGTGCTATTACATTTGCAGATGATCCAAAACCTCAACATGGTATCAGAGCAAGGTTGCAAATGTAAGAATGCGTTTAAAGATATGGACAGGGTGTGTATGACGTAAAATGTGTGACCGAGTTCAAAGATAGAGGCGAGTAAAAGTTTTGTGCACACATTGACGATATGGATGAAATGATGACAGGATTTCATGAAGTATGGCTCGACAAAATCCGTGAGCAAGGATTCCATGGCACAGGTATATAAAAGCCACCACCTTTTCATGTCCATGCCATGTGGAGATGCTTGAAAAAGGGCATGAATATTGATCGTAGAGTGGTCGAGGTGATATAGATGCATGTAAAACGTGGAATGATATAGAAGACAGTGGGATGAGAGGATAGAATGTGTGCGGAAGGCGAGAATGGAGCAAAACAGGTGAGTAGCTGTGGGGCGAAGACGACAGGGCAGACAGCATGCACGCCCCTGCAGAAAAGAGATGGCTCGGCTGGCCTGACAAGACGGTTTTCAAACTCAATTGTTCCTGTGCAAAAGGCAAGTGCAATCATTGGCCGCAAGGGAGGAATTTGTCAACAAAATATGCGAGGACACCAAGGCTCATATTAACATCCTCGATACAAGTTCCATGTAAGCTACAACTCAACATGAAGGATACATGATGACTAGAAGCGGTTAATACTAGAATAGCAATTTTAATAATTGAAGACTGCGATTATATAAGTCGACAAGGATAGCGACCATATGGAGACAAAATAATAACAAAGCAATAAAGCAAGAGTATCAATACCATCGGTTAATTATTAACAAGTT
>MU225868.1:3101525-3117483 GCA_018584345.1 Thuja plicata | reverse complement strand
AACCTTCCAACCAAACTGAGCTGCTAGGGCAAGGACAAGTCGTATGGTACTCATTTTAGCGGTGGGAGCAAAAGTCTCCTCATAGTCAATACCTTCCCTTTGTGAGAACCCTCGAGCAACAAGACGACCCTTATACTTGTCTAAGGTGCCATCAACTTTGTATTTTACCTTGTATACCCAATTGCAACTAACGGGCTTCTTTCCTACAGGAAGATCAGAAAGGACCCAAGTGTGATTTTTCTGAATACTCTGAAATTCGGCTTCCATAGCCTGTTCCCACTCAGGGATACCTTTAGCCTCGGAATAAGTCTGGGGCCCATAAACACTATGAATGTTAGCCATGAGAGCAAAATTAACTGTAGGGTGATGTTTCCTCTTATTTCTAGAAACTCTGCCTTCAATGAGCTCATCATCCCTGAAATCACTAATAGTTTTAACCCACCATTTGGGCCGAAGAGTAGAAGAGCCAATCTCTGGAGGGGGTTCAAGAGCAGCAACAGGGGCAGGGAGAGGATCCTCAACAGGATCAGCATCAGGTGCCTCAAAAGGATCTGGGGCCTCAACAGGATCAGCATCAGGGGCCCCAGGGAGAGCATTATCTGTATCATCCCTTCCATCAGGTGGTGCTAAGGGAAGAGGAACACTGAGAGGTTGTTCCTCAGGACACTGCTCAGAAGCAGACGGAAAAGGTCTGTGAGTTTCATCAAAAACAACATCACGACTAAAGATAAGATGATCGGAGTCAGTATCTATCAATCTGTAGGCCTTATGGTTGTCACTGTATCGTGTCATCATGAGGCGCTGACTCTTGGAATCTAATTTGGAACGTTTAGCATCAGGAATCCAAACATAGGGAAGAGAACCAAAAATCTTCAGTTGGCTGATCTTGGGCTGATGACCAGACCACAATTCTTCTGGGGTTTTGTGCTTAACAGCCTGAGTAGGACACCGATTAAGAAGGTAGACAGCAGTAAACACGGCTTCTACCCAATACTTATGAGGAACACTCCTGTGTTGTAGCATAGAACGAGCCATCTCAACAATCGTACGATTGCGACGCTCAACAACACTGTTTTGCTGAGGAGTGTAGGGTGTGGTGAACTGGCGTTTGATGCCATGTTCAGCACAAAAATTGGAGAATGCAGTAGAACAAAATTCCCCTCCATTATCTGTTCTGAGAGAAATGATACTACGGCTAGACTCATTTTCAACCAACGACTTAAAGTTCTGAAATGTACTAAAAACATCTGATTTTTGTTTAAGTACACCCACATCTTTCTACTAAAATCATCAACAATCAGCAAAAAATATTTGCAACCAGTAACTGAAGGTGTATTCATAGGACCACAATTATCAGCATGAAGTAATTGAAGTACCTGAGATGCACGCCAAGAATCGCCATCTTTGAAGGGAGTCCGATGTTGTTTGCTAGCTTGACAAGCGTCACATACTCCAAGAGGCTACGTCTAAATAGGAGGTAGGCCAGAAACAAGGTCCTCCCGGGACAGCTGAGAGAGATACTGGATGTTGAGATGTCCATATCGCTGATGCCACAGAGTACTGGGAGATAAATCATGAGCTGTCATAGCTATTTCAGGGGAATCACCAGTGTCAGTAAGCCGATATAGGCCATGATCCTCTAGACCAGAAGCAACAGTAAGACGAGTCGCTCGATCAATAATGGAACATTTGTGGGTACTGAACACCACATCCAATTGAAGAGAATTTCTCATGATTTGACTCACAGAGAGAAGATTGAGTGCCATACCAGGAACGTAGCATACATTGAGAAAAATGAGTTGACACCCACCAGACTGTATCTGAACATTTCCTCTGCCAGTAATTTTGAACTCCTCTCCTCCGCCAAACACAACTGAATCGTTGTATGGATAGAAATCCGTAAACCAGTCACGCCGATGAGAAAAATGGCGTGAAGCACCAGAGTCGATATACCAAGCAGACGAACGGTCTATCTTTGAAGGGCTTTTAGCCATAAAAGCGTAGAACACAGACTCCTTTGTCTCTGAATGTTCAGCAACATTGGCCTGCTGATTTGACCCTCCCAGCTTCTTCTGTTCGGAAGCGAGTCGCTGACGACAATGTTTCTTCATGTGGCCGTACTTACGACAATGACACTGAACACTCTTTTGCTGAAAATTGTCGGAGGATTAATGTGAACTGAGATGACTGAGATGGTTGAAACTTGGCTGCAAAGGCTTGTTCTGACGAGGTTGAGGAAGCACGGCTACCAAACTACTGCTTCCAACGATCCTGCTGTAGGAGTTTGGTGCACAACTCTGGGAATTTCAAATCAACATTAGTTGAGGTAATGTTGAGAGTCTCGATGAAGTGCTCATAAGATACTGGCAGACTTTTCAAGGTAATAACTACCATATCTTCTTCCTCCATTTTTCGACCGATAGCTTCAAGCGGATCACGAATGTCCTTAATCTTCGTGAGATGCTCCTATAATGACACATGTTCATCCATCATGATGGAGAACAACTAGTTCTTGAGAAAGAACACGCGACTCTTATCGGATGTTTCATGCAGCTCCTTCAAATATTTCCAAATGTCTGCAGCCGACTTGCCAGAGGGGATCTGAGGTAACTGGTCATCTGTAACAGACAGCTTTAGAAGCATGACAGCTTCTCTGTTTCGATCATTAAACTTAACCTGATCAGTGCCTGGTGTGGTGGGACGAGTTTCTGTGCCCAAAACCAGTGCATCGAGGCGGCGATACTCAAATACGGTCAACATACGTTGTTTCCAGGTATTGTAATTGCTGCCATTAAACCGCTGATTTCCTTCTAACATTAGATTGGTCAAAGATGCCATGATGTAAGCAGAATTAGGTATACACCGTACAAGCACGGATTTCAATGCACTTTTCTGGCTGACCCAAAAAAATCTGACAGGTACCAAGAAATGCTGACAAAAAACCCAGAAAGAATCTAAAGTCGAAATTCAAATCCGCTGGCTCAAAAATTGAGACACGGAAACCAAGACACTCGAAAAAATCTGACACCAACCCAGTTGAGATTTCAAAAAACCCACCAGGAATCTATAAGAAAATTTTCAAACCGGTACAGCTATTTAGGGTTTCAAAGAAAACCCTAGTCGGCTGGAGAAAACTTCAGAAAAACCAGATTTCTTAATATCAATGCCGGATTGGAAAAAACAATGCGGTTGGCTTCCACCAATGAGGTCGTTTTTGAGTTGTGAGGTCAAAAACGACACTTGATGGCCAATTTGTGTCGTCTGAGCAAGTCGCGCAAGTAGTTGCAGGTCACGCCGCAGGTGGTGGTCGCAGACGAAGGCACAGGGCGCGGATGAACACCAGTTGCGTGAATACAAGGTGCAGGCCACGCGAGCAGTTGCAGGTCGCGCCACAGGTGGTAGTCGCGGACGAAGCACAACCCTAGGAGCTCTGATACGAAGATTTCACGGGGGTATGAAGACAGAAGAAAGCCTTAGCAATCTCGACCCAAACAGATTCGTAAACAGACTCGCAATTTCAAACTACCAAGCTCTGATACCATAAAATAATGGAATAGATTATTTCGTATATTGAATGAATATTTACTAAGAGCTAGAAGCTCATATAAACAACACCGAAGGTACAAAGAATAGCAACTATCTAAAGATAGATTGCAAAAGAATAGGAACAACAAGATAGAGCATTAAAGAAACTAACTAATATTAGAAACATTCTAATATAAACTTCATTTTCATTGTCTTTTCATTTTTGTTGGGCCGCCGCTTGGAGATGCCGCCATGGGTCTGAAAGAATTCTGGAAGCTTTCTTGGAAGATTTGAGGGTCGTTTCTGGAGATTTTCTTTTTTGCACACCATGATTCCCGATCTTTTACTGGTACATACATGTATTGAAAATGCCTTTCGAACTTCTTCTCTGGGTGCATATACAATATTGAATCCTTTTTCCACTTTGACTGTGAACTTCACCTCGAAACCCTCTTAAACTGCAATAATAGAATGATTATGCTGCAATTTCCTAGGACATGGTATTTTAACGTTCTCCAGCTTTACATTGCACAATAAAACATTATAAATGTCTGATACTTTTGATTATCTACTGGCACGGTTTTCACAATCTGTTGTCTTTATTTCAGCGTCTTGGCTTTAAATTTATGTGCTTTTGAGGTTCATGGCTCGAGCTCTCCAATTGATTTGGTTTCACAACAAACCTGACATCAACCCTTGAGGGTTTTTGGCTCTTGAAACAATAAAAAACTGTTACAGGGACTATCTCATGACTGATAAATTGATGTTTCTGTTATTTTTGGCTGCTCTAGGCTTCAACTTTGTACATATTGGATTAGCTACTTGTTTTTGCATCCATGTATTGATGACAGTTTATTCATTGCTGTCCTATAGTCAGTCATGCCATACATTACATCATTTGATCTATCTCCATAAAAAATTTTATGCATTTTGTGCAAGCTATCTTGTAACCTTTTTGGATTATTTCATCTTCATAGTTGATATCATTTCTCCCCCTGTAGCAGGTATGTTTCTTATGTTCATGATTATTGCAATAGTGGACTCCTAATGTATCATTGTTTAAAATTTTAATAGCAGAAAACCCTTCCCTCCTATAGCACGTGGAACATTATTACGTTGCCTAAGTTGCATGCACTTGCCTTATGCTAGTCATATCTGAAACATTATTTTACTCCATTGATATCCATCAATTTAAAAATGTAACATCGACCTCTGTCAATGCATCTCTTGGCCTTGGCACTATAATTTTGTATTCTTTGATATCAATGCTTCACTGTTGCAAATGTCTTTGCTAATGAATGTCAATGCTTTAGTTAATGATCTCTTGAAAGTCTGAGTTACATCGCTGCTCTCTTATTTCCATGACTAAACTCGGAAGGTATTGATAGTAGGATGTGTCCTATCCTTCAAAACTACATGCAACGCTTACCATAGTTGTCATGTTTTGATTACTATTTCAAGCAGCATTGCTGATCATTATATCTTGACTCCTTTCCATTGTTATTGGCTTCCTCTTGAGACTGTTCTCATGGGGTTTCTTTTACTGTTGTTCTGAATTCAATGTCCTAATGCCTCTTCAATTGTTGTTTCAGCAATATAGTAATGTAGTAATCTTTTCCTTATCATTACGTAACTGTTCATACTTGATCATTACTTGATGATTTGGGTTGTTGTATCTGATTTTCATTATTTTTGTACTACATACCAGTCTGATGTTATTGTCCGTGTTACCTAAATTTCCCATTCTGTCAATTTTGGCTACAAGTGGAGTAAATGAGGCTCCCACAAGGGTAGAGCCCAGCTTGTATGAATTCTGCATTTTTCCTTGACTTGATCTTGCTCTCTGCAGTTTTGCTAGGTCTCAGGTTTACCCTTGTTCATGTTTAAAGATCTAAGTGCAAGAAACCCTTTGAAATTCATGTTAAAACCCTAGCTTGTTCATGACTTCTATTTTTGAGTTACTTTTCCGAGTGACTTGAGTGATTTATTAGCCATGTGCGCATTGACATCTCCTTGTTTATCTCTTAGTCGCACAACCCAGAAGGAATATTCCAATTTATTCAGCGACATCGAGATTGCCTTAGTCGCGTAATCGCTAAAGGAAATGGAATATGCTCAAAGATTCAGAGATTAAGCGCAGGCCGTTGATTTGATTTTGATCGTGTGTTGTGCGTGTAATCTCAGAATGAAACCAGAGTTAGTCAAAGTGTCTCCGACTTCGCGACTCAGTCTATATCGTGATCTACAGATAAACTTAGGGTTTAAGTCTGGTTCGTTTCTTTTCTTCAGTCGCGTGATCGCTGAATGGGATCAAGGTTAAGTCATTTCTTATGAGATTAAACGCGGGCCGTCGATGCAAACCAGATCCTGTTGTTTGCGCTAAATCTTGAGACAAAGTCAAAAGTCAACAAAGATTCAGAGATTATGCGCAGGCCGTTGATTCAGGGATGATCCTGTGGCTGGCGTGAAATCTCAGAATAAACCTGGGGTTAGTAGGATCATCCCGCGACTTCGAGTTTTCTTCAGTCACTGAATCTCTGAATAAACCCTAGTCAAGGAAGTTAAGTAAAGTTAAAGTTCAGAGTTAGTTACAGATGGAGTCGTGGTCGTTGATCTGGATCAAATCTTGTGGCTTGCGCTAAATCTCAGAATGAACCCAGGGTTAGGCCAGATGCTTGGAGATTGCAAGATTGCTTCAGTTGCATAATCTCGGAACGAATCAAAGTTACAGTGAAGTTAAGATGGGATCAACTCAGATTTTGTAACAATAGTTATGAGCCATTGATAAAGATCAGATCGTGTGTTGTGCGTGAAATCGTAGAATAAACCCTTGGGTTAGTAAATCTTCTCGCGACTTGGAGTTTCCCCCAGTCGCCAATCTCTAGATAAATCATAGTTGAAGTAATTGAAGTCAACTTAAGGTTATGAGTTTGTAAGGATGAATTGTGTGTCGATTGATCGAGTTTTGATCTCAGGGCTGTTCTTAATCGCGCAATCACGACAAAATATTCCATATCTTTCAGCGACTTCGAGTTTTCTTCAATCACGTGATCTCAAAATAGAATGGAATATGCTCTTAAGGTAAGGAGATTACACGAGGATCGTTGATCATGTTGTAAATCCTACGGCCTGCGCTGAATCTCGTGATAAACTTAGAGTTAAGCAGATGATCTAGCGACTCAACGACATAAAATTCAGTTACCCAGGTTTAAAGATGAGTCAAGGCAGGGTTAGGGCTAAGTCAGAGATAAAGATAAAGACCGAGCAAGTCCCAGAAAATCAAGTGGTAGGCATAAAGCCTCAATGCAAAAGTGCTCGACATCCAATGATCAAGGCATTGCGCCGAGATGACATGTGGCACTAATGACGTTAAGGATCTCGGGTCAAAAAGACAAGGTAAAGACAAAGCAAGTAAGGAAAAATACGACGGTGGGCGTAATCCCTCGATGGCCAAGATGAAGATGTTTAATCTTTGAGGCGTTGCGCCAGGATGCCACATGTCTGTGATCGGATCTAAACTCAAAGACAGAATAAAGAATGAAGATAAAGATAAAGATCAACGACTGGGTTTTAAAAGGAAAATATATTAAAATCTGAACCGTTGATACAAGCATCCGCGCCACCTGTGACCGTTTATATTCAAATATTCAAATCTGATTCTCAGGGTTTCATGGCGATGGCGTGGTCTTTCAAGTTGCAGACAAAGTAGATGGATCAGCCGACTTCTCTGATCGAATTAATGGTGATGGGAGATGTATTCATGACTGTATCTGATCTTCTGAGATATTTCCCAAATACATTAATGGACAAACTTGACTGTTTTAGGGTTTCTGTATTGTTTATTAAATATCTATTGTAACCCTAATTCTGCCCTAACTGATCAATGGATTGACTCCCAAGCCTGTGTGTTAGGGGAGGTTGTATATAAGTAGTTTTAGAAGCTTTCGTAGCTAGGTTTTTAACTTATGCAAGACTTTCTGTGGCATTTTCTCTGCCCTCAGGTTTTCATCTTGTTGTAATTTCTCATTGAATTCAAGATTATGCAAAGGTTTTCTATGACATTTTTTCTGTCCTCAAGCTTTCCCTTGTCTGTATTTCTCTTATCTAAGGCATAATATAGTGGTTAACATTAGAGAAAATCTTGGAGTTCTTGAGCCTTCTTTCTTTCTGCATCTTTGTGCACTGCTACGGATGATCTAATTTAGATGATCTTGTGGATTTTGTTCATCCCTTGTCATTTTGTCTCATTCCTGTGCCTATTTGCTGGAGTGAATGTTTGTTTGCAGGTCATAGTCTATGTCTACTTCCTTGGGAAAGCTATTGTTTGTGAAATCTTTTCTTTCCTTGAATAGCCTCTTTCCATTTCAGACTTCTCTGTGAAATACTTATGCAAGCCTATTCAGGAAGTTGTGTTCTGCTAGATCCAGGAACTTTCATGCTAGTTTTGGTCACTGTGTTATGATTCAAGTTACCTTCAGTGCATCACCTAGTAGGTTAAATTTGCTTTTCAGTCATTTCCCTTCAATTATCCTTCTATCCCTTTTCCTTCCAAGTTTACTTTTCATGTTAAAAGAGCAAATAAGGTTATTATCCAAGAGGAACCAGCCTAGAATCCAGAGGCTTCACTTCAGTTAGCAGAGGTCCCACAACATAGAAGTGATTCCCATGTTATACTAGATTGTTAGGCTCAAGCGCTTAGCAGGGTGCAAAATTTAGTGTATAACAATTCTGGCATGCCCAGTGGGACCGAAAGAAGTTTCATCTTTCAAGACTATCTCATTTCTGATATGTTGATTACATAGTACTGACCTAAAGAGGTTCATCTTCAAAGCATATCTGGCGACTCCATTGGTGTAAAGAACAAGAAGATCCAGTTCCATCAAAGTTTATGAGAAGAATAGAAACAAGGAGTTCAAAGCCTTCTGAGTTTTTGCAACTGCCTCCAACAAGAAGAGAGGGGAGATCATCTCAAAGGACATCCCCTACAAGGAGAGTACAGTCTACGCCACCTGTTTCGGAGGAGAGACCCTTGTTTTTCCATTTTAGGAGGGGAAGATCTTTAAACAAAGAATTTCTAGAAGATTCAGCTCCACTCCCTGGTTCAAATACAACCCACACAGTTGTTGTTCAACAGATCACAGTTCCTACAATGGCAAGACAGTTTGCATTTGTACCCTTTAATCAAGGGAGTACACTGAATTTTCCTCAACACCATGATGTGCCCTTAGCAGCACTAAAGAGTCTACCTGATTTCACAGCTGAAAGCCACACAACAGCTTGTGAACACGTTAGAGATGTGGCTACCATCTCTAATATACACCATATAACTGAGGAAGATGTGGCTACTAAGCTGTTGGCAACATCTTTTAAGGGTAAAGCCCTCGAATGGCTTAGAACTTTAGCAGTTGGTTCCAATGATTCATGGGACAGACTAGGAGACTCCCTCAACAGATACTTTGAAGACAAGTCAGATAATTTGTCCCTAGTTGAGCAACTAACTACTATACAAAGAGCCCCTCAAGAACAGATGACAAACTTCAATAACAGATTCCTCAAGACATGGAACATGATCCCTATATTTGTAAGGCCTTTGGCAGACCATGCTTTTCTATACTTCTTGTAAAGTTTGAAGAGCAACATATCTGTCATGATTTAATCCATGGGAGTCACCTCATTACCTCAGGCTTTCGACATAGCTGTTAAGGCAGAGAATACTTTAATTCAGGTCGGTATGATAGCCAGAAGGCCACCTATGTCTCTCTACCCTAATATTCAACAAAACATGCCCTTGAGCATTCCTCCATTCACTCCCATACCCACTGTGATAGCATATCAAGCTAGTACGAGCAGTGAGGAGTCAAAAGCGGGCCCTTCCTAAGAGCTCCAAGAAATGAAGAAGTTATTACAAACCGTGAGTAATGAGTTGACTAGCATTAAAAAGCAGAACCAAGGAAGTAGACCACCCTTTCAACAACAAAATCAAGGTCCTAACCAACAATATCAAAATCAGGGACAATCCTATCAGCAGAGTAGACCACCATATCAAGGGAATTATCAAGGTCAAAGGCAGAACTTCAATCAGAGGCCATTCCAACCTTATAATCCAGCGCCTCTTAATTCTGCAAATCCAGTCAGAGATATGGTTCCAAGTCAGAATAATCTTGCATCAAAAAATGAATGGTGTTTCCCCTGCAATCAATCCCGTAATCAAGCTACATGCTTGAACGGATTGGTTAATCAAGCACTCATGGCACAAAATGCCTTAAACACCCAACCAGAAGCATCTTCTAGTGGGTCAGTACCCCAACAAGATATACAATCTGATGAGACAACTCTCTTTAGTTGGGAAGAGCAAGATTTTAATGGAGTAAACAGTGAGTCTTCGGTTGCAGCCAACACTCGGTCCAAGAGAAGAGCCCAAGTCATGGAGCGAGTAGAAGATGGAGGAAGAGCTACTACATCTACAGAGTCACCACATCCATCTATTCTTGCCATACTAAAGAAGGCCATCTCTCTTTGCCATATGTCTATCAAGAGAATTCACAGCCAAGATAGGAGGCTATCTTTCTTCTAGCTGGTCTCACATGCTGCTTTTCCATACTAGGTATGGAACCAAGGTTACAATCAAGTCCGAATCATTGGCAGCACATCATATAGAGCCTTATGTGTCCAGTGTATTCAATGCAAGTTCTCTTGCACTTGATAGTAATGAATTTCCAATCATCAGAGAAACAAACACTAAGATAGAAAACATCCCAGATATCTATCTAGATGAATTGGAATCAGAAAGAACTTCAGAGGCCCAAGCCAATGTTATTTATGATATTGGTTTGGGAAACTATTTGATACAAGAGGATGGTTTCATAGAGCCAAATCTTTTCAAGGTAGACACTGAGGAATCACAAGAACAAAGCAATAAAGTTTGGGAACTATTCTTTGATGGTGCTAGAAGCAGACATGGCTCGGATGGTGGTGCAATGTTAGTCTCCCCAAAAGGTGAGAAGTATTATACAACTTTAAGATTCAGTTTTTCTTGCACAAGCAATACTGCTGAATATTAGAGTCTTGTGAATGGATTGGAGTGGGCTAGAAAGAGAGGGATTAGAGCCCTAAAGGTATATGGCGATAGTGAGCTGGTGGTCAACCAAGTAAGAGGGATAAGTGCTACCAAGAATGATACAATGAAAGCCTACAACCATCGAGTTTGGGACGCAATAGAAGATTTCCATGCTTTCAACATCATTGTTATCCCTAGAAAACTAAATCAAAATGCAGATAGATTAGCTGCTGTTGGATCCCAATTTGATATTCCTAACAACATTTCAGTAAGGAAGGATCAACAGCATGTTAAGATTATTGTCAGGCCTTCCATCCCTGATAATAATATTAATTGGCAAGTGTTTGATAATGATCAGCAAATTCTGCAATTCTTGTTTGAAGATGTCTTTTCAGAGCACAATCAGGATAGACTGATGCAGAACTATGGTGACCAAATGGTACAACTTAAATCAAATAAGATGCCTAAAGGCCTTGTCACCCTAGAATCTATCTTCAACAAAGATGACCAAGCAAAAAGGAATAAGACTAGCTTGGTAGTTCAATAAGAACACTATGCTGATTTAGAGCTGAAGCCGGGAAAAAGCCTAAAGTTTGGAAAAGTGAACACTAATTCAGAGAGACAAGATTACACTCAATTGTTTCAGGAATTCAGTGATATCTTTGCCTAGCAATATGAAGATCTCAAGGGCTTCAATCCAGCACTTGCTCAACATACCATTGAATTAGAGCCAAATGCCAAGCGAGTCAGACAAAAGAAGAGGTCTATCAATCCCAAACTAGAACCACTTATGCACAAAAAAATTCTCAAGTTGATAGAGAGTGGCATCATTTACCCCATAAAGCATACCTAGTTGGGTATACAACCTTGTTCCTGTTAGGAAAAAGAATGGGGAACTGAGGCTATGTGTTTATTTTAGGGACCTTAATAGGGCATCCCTAAAAGATCGCCATCCATTGCCATCTATGGAGCAGATTCTACAGTGTGTCTCTAGATCAGAATGGTTCTCACTACTGGATGGCTACTCAGGATATAATCAGATCCTAGTTAATAAGGAAGATCAATATAAGACTGCATTTACAACCAAGTGGGGAACCAAGTCTTATCAAAAGATGCCTTTTGGTTTGTCATATGCAGGTGCTACTTTTCAAAAGGCTATGGATATGGCCTTTAAAAGCCTCATGTACAAGTTTGTACTGGTCTACCTAGATGATATTACTGTCTATTCTAAACATGCGGCAGACCACATCAAACATCTGAGGAAAATATTTGAAAGGTGTAGGGAGTCTGGGATCTCCCTCAATCCCAAGAAATGTGTGTTTGCAGTTCATGAAGGGAAACTGTTGGGATATATTGTGTCCAAACAAGGTATTACAGTGGACCCTAAGAGGATTGCAACTATTCTAGAGCTACCCCTACCACCTCACAAGAAGAGTCTTCAATCCTTCATAGGAAGGATTAACTTTGTCAGGCGTTTCTTGCCTAACATTGCATTTCTTTTGAAGCCTTTAACAACAATGTTGAAGAAGATTGTAGTCTTTTGTTGGAGCAAAGAAGGAAAGAGCAGTTTCCAAGCCATTAAAGCGGCTCTGACAGAAGCTCCTGCCTTGCTGAATCCTGATTTCAGTAAGGACTTCATTCTATATGCTTATGGAGGCTCTGATGTCATATCTGCAATGTTGACTCAACAGAACTCTGAAGGATTGGAGCAACCTATTGCTCTCTTTAGAAAAGGTTTGGAAGAGTATGAACAAAGGTACTCTTTTGTAGAGAAACATGTACTTACTGTGGTGAAGAGTCTTAAAAAGTTCAGACATCTATTGACCCATAGTAAAGTACAATTGAGAGTCACTTATCCGAGTGTCAAGGAGTTTCTGCTTTCTAAAGACCTAAATGAGAAAAGAGCTGGTTGGATCACTAGAGCCATGGAATATGACATTGTTATCCAAGTGCCCAGACTAGTCAGAGGAAGAGATCTTTGTGAACAACTGACTGAGGATGAAACTCCAAAAAACCAAGAGCAAATGAATGCATCCTTAGTTGTGCATTCAACAGAAGAACATGCCAAGGCAACAGGTTGGTTGCCTAACATGGTTCATTTTTTAAAGACAGGAAACTGCCCTGCAAACTTGGATTCAGCAAAAGGAAGGTATTATAGATTGGAATCTATTCCCTTTTTTCTAATTGATGAGATTCTTTTTAGAAAGGATCATAATGGTGTTATTTTAAGATGCATCGATTCAGAACAAGTAGCAGGTGTCCTAAATGAATTTCATGATGGACGTTCTGGAGGTCATTTCTCTCCTAGGACTACTGCTTTTAAGATCATGAGGGATGGATACTATTGGCCATCTATCTTTAAGGATAGTTATAATCATGCAAGAAAATGCATGAAGTGTGCCATGTTTGTAGGGAAGGAAAGGCTTATAGCTCTGCCCCTCAACCAATTAGGATATACCAACCTTTTATGAAGTGGGGCATTGACTTCATAGGCCTAATTAACCCCCCATCCAGTGCAAGCCATAAGTGGATAACCACTGCAACTGATTATTTCACCAGACGGATTGAGGCTATTGCATTAAAAGAAGCAAATCAGAGTGTTGTCTTGGGCTTTATGATGACATAATTCACAAGTTTGGGACCCCGGACTCTATTATATCAAATAAAGCACTTGCTTTCACAGGCTTAAGAGTCACTGAATGGGCAATTAAACATGGTGTTTACCTAAACACAAGCTCCAATTATTATTCTCAGTGTAATGGTATAGCAAAGTCTACAAACAAGACCCTGATCAGGATAATTAAGAAGACTCTGCAAGAAAATCAGAGAGATTGGCACTCTAAACTTAAGTCTGCCTTATGGTTTGACAGGATCACTCCCAAGAATATCATTAGGAACTCTCCATATATGCTAGTCTATGGCAGGGAAGCTAAATTGTCCATCTCAGCTGAATTACCAACTCTGGACCTTGCTACTTGTTGTGACCATTTCAAACACCGCCCATCGGAGATAGGAACCCTTACCTGTTTCGCTTGCATGGCCCTTTTTGTTTTGTTGTCTCAGTGGCGCTGGTTTCGATCTCTTAGTTTTCCTTTTGTTCTAATTAAGATATGCGGGCATTTTACTAGGTCTAAATTCTGAGTTGTTTCCCTATCCCTGAAGTTCTAGTTTTGGAATATTTTAAAGTTGAAAGTGATATGATTCCCCAATTGAATGCTATTCCGAGGAACCTCAAAATCTCTTATTGAGGCTCCTTTTTGTCCGTCGTGGAAAGGAGGAATTGAATAAGTGTCAACCAAAAGAACATTGAAAAGGGATGAAGTTAAAATGAGGTTAGTCTTGAAATTGATTCTCTGTCTGTGGAGTGTTACTTTATTAAAGACCATCCGATGAAAGGGGAAGGAGATAAAGTTTACTAAGTTTGATAAGGTGCATCTAGGGCGTCGAAATTTGGGGAGATCCATAAAAATAACCCAGCATTGATTTCTACAACGCGAATATTAGAAACACTACTGATGGCCAAGTCCGCCAGCGTAAAAAGTAAAGGAATATGTAAAAGGACAAATCGAAGCTAGCAGAAAAATCACCAAAGGAATGTTTCAGCATAATTCTCCCACGGGCTAGGAATCTCGCTACTCTAGAAATCCAGCAAAGATGCTAAAATGCAGATTAAAGAATCTCCCCGAATGAATGAATTAATGAGGCTCGACAATCGGTTCCCTCTCAGCCACTAGTTTCAAGACGACAAGAGGGGATCCATCGTGGACACCAAGCATGCAAAGATCAAAGCACAACGAGTTAAACTTATAAGAAAGAGAAATTCGTTGCATCCGACAGTTGTCAAGAATTTTGTGAGAGCGGAGCACCAGCAGTACTATCTTTGTCAGCAAAGCTCTGTAGAGAAGCATTCACCATACCTGCCCTGGGTTCTCAGAACATTATACGCGGGCCATGTGTTATCCTTCACATGTCTCTAGACTCGTCCACAACAATTCTCGTAATAGGAGAGAAGTTATGCAAAGAAAACAATCCAGCTAATCGAGGAGCAGAATGCAAACTCATCCGAGCCTCCACAATAGACTATGAAAAGTCATGAAAGTTGCAGTATCAGTTCAACTCACCGATAGAGAGAAGGGGTGTGGTCCACGAGCAATTTAGAAAGATACCCAACACGCATGCGATGGACTGTGAAGAAATCTCGCGGTTAAAAGAACCAATGGAAGAAAATCCCTTACCCATCTAGAATCAGTGAAGAATTCCTGCGAGAAACAAGGAGCGCGTTTCAACGCATACGGGGGATGGTCAACACATTCACAAAATCCATCACCATGTCAAAATTGCGCCTGGGAATTAAGGGGCGCATTCTAATGCAAGTCGGGGAATCCTGAATGCCAAGGAAAATCCGCCATCTCCCCAAAATGTCGCCCGATAAATAAGTGGCGCAGTTTCATGGATGCGAAGGAAAATTCCGCAATCCTCCACTTTCTCAAAAGTGCGCCCAAGAGCATTTCGGTGATAGTCAAAAGTTTTTTTAAATTTTGAATAGGCTTAAAATTTTAAAGTGCTCCCTCTTATGGTCTAATACGTATGAACATTTTCAAAAGTAATCAAAAACGGGTGATGATGAGAAGTTGAGATGGGAAATTTCATTCTAATATTGGTCGAGAGAGAAATCGCGAAGATTAGATTTGATTTAAATGATAGACAAAATTGGAAACTCAGATTGTGATGACAAACTCAAGAAGTTTGAGTCGAGATTTATTTAATATTGGATCTTTAAAATCTTGAAAATTCCAGAAAATCGGAAATTGGAAAAGGTGAGAATTTCAAGGTTGATGAAATTAGCTGATTCCGAAAAATCCCAAGTCGTGGAAATTGGAAGATAAAAAAAAATTCCAAATTTTGAAAAAACTTTGAAAAGGAAAATCTTGAAAAATGAAGTCATGGAAAAATTGAAAATCCCGAACACGTGGAAAAATCCAAAAAGTGAGAAAGTTCGAAACTCAGAAAATTTTAGAAAATTCTGGAATTTCGGAAAATCCTAAAAAATTCCAAAGTTTGAAAATTCTGAAATCGTGAAAAAATCCCAGACTCAAAAATTTGGGAAGATGGAAAATCTTGAAAATTCATGAAATCATGGAAAAGTTAAAATTCAAAATTTTGGAAAATTTCAGAAATTGACTTGAAACATCGAAAAATCCAAAAAAAATTGGAAATTTGGAAAAGGCTCAAGATTTCGAAAAAGCCGGGAAATTAGAAGCAAAAAGAGTTTTTTTGATTTAAATTTAAATATTAATTAAATATTAAATTCTTATTTAATATTTAATTAAAAAACCCTCAAAAAATCAAAAGGCAACAAAGAGGAGAAGTTATTAA
>MU225868.1:3082505-3094006 GCA_018584345.1 Thuja plicata | reverse complement strand
GAATTCAAGAGGCTGAGCTCTTTCGTGCTAGAAGAATTCAAGAAGATCAAAGTTAGTCTGCCATTATATGAATTGATGAAAATCCCAGAAGTTAGAGAAACCTTATTGGGAAGTCTGAATGATGTCGTCCCTAGGAACGTTTCCCAAGGTGTCACATCCACCTAGGACCAACCCCAACAACCCTCAGCCTAGTTTTGCGCAGAATACCAATGTGGTGGAAGATGTACAACCAAATACATCTGATGTACACCAAATTCCTCTAAGCTTCATTGGAATGGTACAGAATTTTCCTGATGACCAAAGGGTCATATCAGATGGAGCCATATCACAAAGTGACCCCACGGCTAAAGGAAAAGAGGTAAATGGAAATACAGATGCTCAAAAGGAACAAAGGACGAATCAAAACAGAGATGATACTTCGCACAGTACAAAGAATGACGAATTTAATCCAAGGGAACGAAAGCCTATGATTTTCTATCAAGGAAAAGAGGAGCCTGCCCCGTTCCTCGTGTCAGTTCGAATATTTGGGAAAACGTTACATAACTACTTGATAGATTCTAGTGCATCTAGTAATGTAATGCCCCTGGAAATATGTAGAAAATTGGGATTGATCCCACTACAGACAGACAAGAAAGTGACACAGCTAGATAAAACCGAAGTCCTGGTTGTGGGAGAATTGAATAACATTCATATGCAACTTGCTTCAGATCCACGAATCCAAAGATGCATCGATATATTTGTCGTGGACATTCCAGAAGGATACGGTATGCTTTTAAGCAGAGATTGGGCAAGGAAATTGAATGGATACATAGCTACTGACTTTTCTCATATTTGGCTACCATGGAGAGGAATCCCAAATCAGACCACGATAGAAAGTACACCTAGGCGCCGACTGCTAATAACCGAGTACGGTGGAGACAAAGAGGTTTTATTCATGGAAACAACTTTGGGATCATATGTGCCCAAAACTGGAGAAATTTTAATGTTACAAGCCCACAATCAAGGAGGATGTCCAGACGTGATTCCCAAGTTCACTGAAGCCCCTGTTGATAATGATCCAAAGCCAACTTTGAATGATGGAATGTTTGAAAATTTTAAGAACTTTGTCCTAAGAAGTGTGAAACAAGAAGTTGAATTGGACAAAGATGCTTGCATTCAAAACCTGCTGTTACCCAATTGGTGTAGGATTCACAATGCTTTCCACTCAGAAGTTTCATGCACGATGTGTAAAGCCGCAATTTCCCAAGTGTCACGGATGGTTCCCCAAGCATCAATGACTAGAAATGTTGGAGAGGTCGTCAATGTTGAAAATTCCCTAAATGCTGAAAATTCCCCGCATGTTGGAGGACGTAAAGATCAAAGTTTCCAAGGAAATCGTGATGAACAAATAGACGGACCAGGATCTGAATCCTCTCACACACAAAATGACGATCAAGCATGGACACTATCATTTGATGGATCCAAGTCAAAAAAAGGAAATGGAGCAGGCATTGAACTGGTTAGTCCGAATGGAGAAACTTATTTGGCGGCACACAGATTGTAATTCCCATGCACAAACAATGTGGCTGAGTATGAATCATTGGTTATCGGATTGCTACTTGCTATCCGAAAGGGCGCCAAGATCCTGCATGCTCGCAGAGACTCAGATATAGTGGTCGCACAAGTTCAGAAACAATATGCATGCCATGACAAAAGGTTGGGTCGCTACCGCAATAGGGTTTGGGACTTAATTGAAAGCTTCAACGCTTTCAACATTAAAAGGATAGGTAGAGCGAATAATTCGGTAGCAAACTCATTGGCCCAATCTGCAAGTTCATTGGAACCATTGGCCATGGAGTGTGTGATGAAATTTACAGTTGAACTAACTTCAGTACCCTCAGTCCCTGACAATGTTACGAATTTCCAGGAATTTGAGGATGATAAGCATATCCTCGATTTTCTAACAAGTTCAAGGGTCTTTGAAGCACAAGTCATCGATGAAGGAGAACAACAACAAGCACAATTTGAAATCGATGAAATCATGAATTTAAGGACAAACACCATTCCTAAAGGAATGATAGAGTTGGAAAGAATCTTTGATTCTGACAAACTGAGTGCCCTCAAGTACCAGACATCCGATGGAGGTGAATGCGAAAAGGTAAATGTAGGAATAGAGGAAGATGTCAAGAATATTTTTATCGGGAAAKTTTGTACTCCGGAGGAGAAAGAAAGCATCCTGAATTTGATAAAGGAATTTCCTGATGTAATTGCATGGGGATATGAAGATTTGAAGACATATGATACATCCCTCATCACACATACAATCCCGCTCAATCCAGGTAGTAAGCCTTTCCGACAGAGACAGAGGCCGATAAATCCGATGTTGGAACCATTGATCCAACAAGAGGTCAGGAAGCTACTTTTGGCAAGGATTATCTTTCCAGTTAGGCACTCAACGTGGGTCGCCAACCTGGTTCCTGTTAGAAAGAAAAATGGAGAAATAAGATTATGCCTGGATTTCCGAAATCTTAATAGAGCTTCAGAGAAAGACAATTATCCAGTGCCATCCTTAGATGAAGTAATACAAGTTGTGAATGGGTCTTAGATGATGTCATTCTTAGATGGCTATTCTGGATATAACCAAGTAATGGTGGAGGAATAAGATAGATTGAAAACTGCATTTACAACAAAATGGGGCACATTTGCTTACAGAAGAATGCCTTTCGGTTTGATCAATGCTGGAGCCACCTTCCAGAGGGCCATGGACTACGCCTTCAAAGATTTGGTTGGGAAGTGCATCATTATATACATGAATGATCTCACTGTGTTTTCCAGGCGCAGAGAAGACCACATAAATGATTTGCGAAGAATTTTTCAAAGATGTAGAAGATATGGGATATCATTAAATCCAAAGAAATGCATGTTCGCTGTCACCGAAAGAAAACTATTGGGTCGCGTGATCTCTGAACGCGGAATCTCAATTGAACCTGAACGCATTGAAGCCATCTCCAAGATTGGCCTACCAGCTAGCCAGAAAGAATTGAAGTCATTCTTTGGAAAAATCAACTTTGTCAGGAAGTTCATCACCGGATTCGCTGAGATAGTCAAACCATTGAATGATATGTTGAAGAAGGGTGCAGAAATAGATTAGACACCAACATCAAAAAGAGCATTCGAAGAAATCAAACAAGCTATTGTGGATGCTCCTGTCCTGGTCAGCCCAGATTACACCAAACCATTTTACATATATTCCTTTGCTTCAGAACACACGTGTGCGGCTATTCTCACTCAAAGATCAGAAGAGAAAGACGAGCATCCTATTGCATTCATGAGTTCCCCATTGAAGGATGCAGAATTGAGATACCCAAATGTTGAATAACAAGCCTACGCATTGGTGAAGGCAATAAAGAAATTCAGATATTACATTTTGAGAAGCAAAGTGTATGCAATAGTTCCCGATGCCGCAGTAAAAACCTTGTTAATGCAGAATGAGTTGGGAGAAAGAAGAGGAAAATGGATGGCCATCATTCAGGAATACGACATGGAAATACAACCAATGAAACTGGTCCGTGGGCAAGCTCTAACACAAACAATCGCCGCGACTGGACCCGGATTAGTACAACAAGCGTATGTGTTAGAAGAAGTGTCTCCAGATGAATGGTACGACGATATTGTCTACTACTTGTTGAATCATAAGTCCCCTTCACACCTAAATCCAGTGCAAAAGAGAGCATTGAGAATGAAAAGTCAACATTTTATGCTTCAGGGAGCTGTCCTATATAGAAAGAATCATGATGGAATCTATCTAAGATGTGTCAATAGGGAAGAAGCAGGTCAAATTATTGAGCACTTCCACAATAAGCATGGGACAAGTCATGGAAGCAGTTTGGCTATAGCCCATCAAATCTCAAGGGCGGGGTATTATTGGCCTACATTATTCAAGGATGCACATGAACATGTGAAGACCTGTCACACATGTCAGGTAGCTATTGTGCGTGAAAGGAATCTTGCCATGCCATTACAACCTATTATTGAAGTAAAACCTTTTGTTAAATGGGGGTTAGATTTTAAGGGCCCTATTAATCCACCTTCTTCAGGACAACACAAGTATATCCTAACCGCTACGGATTATTGCACACGATGGTCAGAGGCCCAAGTCCTTAAACAATGCACGACTGAGGTGGTCATCAAGTTCCTCGAAGAAAACATCATCACTAGGTTTGGATGTCCACATGCCTTGGTGTGGGACAATGGTTCTGGGTTTACATCTTTGATGTTTTCTAACTGGGCATTTGACTATGGGATAACATTAAAGTTTTCATCAAACTACTATCCACAAGGAAACGGATTGGCTGAATCAATGAATAAGAATTTGTTGAGCGCCATCAAAAAGTTACTAGACAAGAATCCGAAAGATTGGCACACACAATTAAGATTCGCCCTTTGGGCAGACAGAATTAGAATTAAGAGCTCTATAGGGACATCTCCCTATCAGTTGGTTTATGGGTAGGATCCAGTCTTCCCAATTCAATTAAGGATCCCGACATTACAATTTATGCAAGAGTACGTGAAAGGAGAAGATAGAGTGCAGACACGTCTGACTCAATTACTGCATTTAGAAGAGAGAAGAGATCAAGCACTGGAAAAGTTTGCAAAGCATCAGGAAGTAGTCAAGAGATGGTTTGACAGAATGGCTAAGGTAAAGGAGTTTCGGATCTCAGATTTGGTTCTCCGCTGGGATAAGGCCCACGAGAAGAGAGGTGATCACGATAAGTTCGACAATTTGTGGAAGGGCCCCTTATCAAATTTCTGAAATACTGAGAGATAACGCATTTAAGTTGAAGGCTCTGACAGGAGAGGAAGTCCCGTTGCCCGCCAATAGACAATTCCTAAAGCATTATTTCCAACCCTAGGTTTCCTTCCAGAAGCCTTGTGCATAGCTAGTCTAGGTTTCCCTTGTGTTCTTCGTTTTGGTTTCCTTGTTTTTCTGCTTTCGTGTTCTGTCTTCTTTTGTTGTTTGGGGGGGGGGTTTGGTTTGGTTCCCCTAGCGTTTCTTTTCTTCCCTCTGTGGGATTTTGGGTTTCCTGTAGTTTAGGTTGCTTTTCTTTGTTAGTTTAGCGTTTGTTTCCCCTGAGTTTTCTTTCTTAGGTGGTTTTGGTTTTCTTTCCCTTGCTTTTGGTTTCGGGATTTTTTGGTTTTGTCGGGCAGCCTGAAGGTTAGGGTTCTCATTTGCGAAAAGGGGTTATGTGTTTCCTAAACTCCATCTGGAGGTCCCACTAAGTCTTGTTTATTTCATTTCCTAGATAACTGTTTATGAAGATCCTCAGAAGCTGAGGTCGCCTATCTTATGTTTGTCATAGGGTGTAATGTGAACTTAACTCGGAAGGTTAATCATATATTGTGTCTCGACATTTGAACTCTGAGATTACTATATCTTTCACACCTAATCAATTGCTTTGAGTCGTTGAGGATTCTTTGGGAGAGGTCATGACCTGTCAAAATTTTAAAATCTTGCTTCATCGCCACTGTAATTCCCTAACCCATAGTGAGCTTCACTGCTCACGAGCCAAGAAAAAGGAAAGAAATGAAATATCAAAAGAAAGAGAGAAAAGAGAAAAGGAAATAAAATTAAGATAAAAGACCAAATGATTGGCTTTGGGGATATGCGGACATCTCTATAGGTGTTTGAAAGAATAATTCGCCGGAAGTAGAGCAATCTCCGTGGGATTACAGCGACAACCTCGTCGGGGCTATGGATGCCTAACTGGCAGTGAGGCAATGTCCAAGATGCTTTTGGAGTCGAGATAAATATAACTTGTCATTACTAATCTTGAGGTTCCCAAATTGTCGTGTCGAGCGGGAATTAATGCATTTACACACACATGGGCAATTACAGACTGAAGGTGTCTTGATCCAATATATGGTTCTCCTCCCCTTTCAAGTTCATTTTCTTTCCTCATGATGACACAAGATTTATTATCCAAGATTCTGAGCTCGGATTAAATTTCTATTCTTGAAATGTTTGCGACATTTCGCCCGTGGAGTCGCCAGATGTTGTGACCATTTCACACACCGCCCATCGGAGATAGGACCCCTTGCCTGTTTCGCTTGCATGGCCCTTTTGGTTTTGTTGTCTCAGTGGCGCTGGTTTCGATCTCTTAGTTTTCCTTTCGTTCTAATTAAGATATGCGGGCATTTTACTAGGTCTAAATACTGAGTTGTTTCCCTATCCCTGAAGTTCTAGTTTTGGAATATTTTAAAGTTGAAAGTGATATGATTCCCCATTTGAATGCTATTCCAAGGAACCTCAAAATCTCTTATCGAGGCACCTTTTTGTCCGTCGTCGAAAGGAGGAATTGAATAAGTGTCAACCCAAAGAACATTGAAAAGGGATGAAGTTAAAATGAGGTTAGTCTTGAAAGTGATTCTCTGTCTATGGAGTGTTACTTTATTGAAGACCATCCGATGAAGGGGGAAGGAGATAAAGTTTACTAAGTTTGATAAGGTGCATCTAGGGCATCCAAATTTGGGGAGATCCATAAAAATAACCCAACATTGATTTCTACAATGCGAATATTAGAAACACTACTAATGGCCAAGTCCGCCAGCGTAAAAAGTAAAGGAATATGGAAAAGGACAAATCGAAGCTAGCAGAAAAATCACCAAAGGAATGTTTCAGCATAATTCTCCCACAGGCTAGGAATCTCGCTCCTCTAGAAATCCGGCAAAGATGCTAAAATGTAGATTAAAGAATCTCCCTGAATGAATGAGTTCATGAGGCTCGACAATCGATTCCCTCTCGGCCAATAGTTTCAAGACGACAAGAGGGGATCCATCGTGGACTCCAAGCATGCAAAGATCAAAGCACAAGGAGTTAAACTTATAAGAAAGAGAAATCCATTGCATCCGAAAGTTGTAAAGAATTTTGCAAGAGCGGAGCACCAACAGTACTATCTTTG
Source organism: Thuja plicata (assembly GCA_018584345.1). Taxonomy (NCBI): domain Eukaryota; kingdom Viridiplantae; phylum Streptophyta; class Pinopsida; order Cupressales; family Cupressaceae; genus Thuja; species Thuja plicata. Next base: position 3,087,068 of record MU225868.1, on the reverse strand, counting down.
TCAGCAAAGCTCTGTAGAGAAGCATTCACCATACCTGCCCTGGGTTCTCAGAACATAATACGCGGGCCATGTGTTATCCTTCACATGTCTCTAGACTCGTCCATGACAATTCTCATAATAGGAGAGAAGTTATGCAAAGAAAACAATCCAGCTAATCGAGGAGCAGAATGCGAACTCATCCGTGCCTCCACAATAGACTATGAAAAGTCGTGAAAGTTGCAGTATCAGTTCAGCTCACCGATAGAGAGAAGGGGTGTGCTCCCCGAGCAATTTAGAAAGATACCCAATACACATGCGATGGACTGTGAAGAAATCTCGCGGTTAAAAGAACCAATGGAAGAAAATCCCTTACCCGTCCAGAATCAGTGAAGAAATCGTGCGAGAAACAAGGAGCGCGTTTCAACGCATACGGGGGATGGTCAACACATTCACAAAATCCATCACCATGTCAAAATTGCGGCTGGGAATTAAGGGGCACATTCTGATGCAAGTCGGGGAATCTCGGATGCCAAGGAAAATCCGCCATCTCCCCAAAATGCCGCCCGATGAATGAGTGGCGCAGTTTCAAGGATGCGAAGGAAAATTCCGTAATCCTCCACTTTCTCCAAAGTGCGCCCAAGAGCATTTCAGTGATAGTCAAAAGTTTTTTTAAATTTTGGAGAGGCTTAAAATTTTAAAGTGCTCCCTCTTATGGTCTAATATGTATCAACATTTTCAAAAGTAATCGAAAAGGGGTGATGATGAGAAGTTGAGATGGGAAATTTCATTCTAATATTGGTCGAGAGAGAAATCGCGAAGATTAGATTCGATTTAAATGATAGACAAAATTGGAAACTCAGATTGTGATGACAAACTCAAGAAGTTTGAGTCGAGATTTTTTTAATATTGGATCTTTAAAATCTTGAAAATTCCAGAAAATCGGAAATTGGAAAATGTGAGAATTTCAAGGTCGAAGAAATTAGGAGATTTCGTAAAATCCCAAGTCATGGAAATTGGAAGATAAAAAAAAAATTCCAAATTTTGAAAAAACTTTGAAAAGATGGAAAATATTGAAAAATAAAATCATGGGAAAATTGAAATCCCGAACACGTGAAAAAATCCAAAAAGTGAGAAAGTTCGAAACTTAAAATTTTGGAAAATTCTGGAATTTCGGAAAATCCTAAAAAATTCCAAAGTTTGAAAATTCTAAAATCGTGAAAAAATCCAAGACTCGAAAAATTTGGGAAGATGGAAAATCTTGAAAATTCATGAAATCATGGAAAAGTTAAAATTCAAAATTTTGGAAAATTCTGGAAATTGACTTTGAAAAATCCAAAAATCCAAAAAAAATTGGAAATTTGGAAAAGGCTCAAGATTTCGAAAAAGCCGGGAAATTAGAAGCAAAAAGAGTTTTTTTAATTTAAATTTAAATATTAATTAAATATTAAATTCTTATTTAATATTTAATTTGAAAACCCTCAAAAAATCAAAAGGCAACAAAGAGAAGTTATTAATTAAATATTGATTTTTATCTATATTTAATTATTAATAAAAAGCGACAAGTTAATTATAAAATTTGGAAGAGTAAAGTGGAATTAAATCGCTTTTTTGAATTGATATTAAAAGATTAAATATTGAAATTTATTCCTTTTCAATATTTAAAATCAGAAAAACAAGAGGATGGATAAAATGGAAACTTCATCATAAAGTAAAGCGCTCAGATTGGAAGTTTTTTTAAAAAAAATGGAGAAAAGCAGTGACAAGTGGCGCTTGTGGGAAAGAATCTTCGCCTAAATTAGCAGTTTCCTAAAATTAGCTCCTGGCTTTTAAAGCAGCTTTTCAGGGTTTTAATCTATATATCAAGACTCTCTCATTTTGTCATCACACAAAGTTGAGAAAACAAGTTGATGAGAGATTTTGAGTAATCAAGAGGATTCGAGCGAAGTTTTCCTCGAAAGTTGAGCAGGATTTTTGAAGAGAGAAAATTTCAAAACAGAAGGAAATTCATTATTTTCGAAAGACGTGAAGAATTCAAGATCAAAAGTTTCAGAGGAATTTTCCTAGTAAGTTGGTGGAGAAACATGATTTCGTGAAGAGAGAGATTTGACCTCTGAAAGAAAAGATCAAGAATTTGTCAGATTTTAGGAATTTCCTCCTTAAGAATTTGGTGTTCTTTTTCTTTCTCCTGCACAAATTCTTATGTTTGTTTTGATATTTGTTTTGCAGGAATGGCAGAGCCAAGAGGAACGAGCATGACGACGAAACAGTTGTTAAAGAATGAACAAAGGAGTTTTTTCCCAGAATCCAAGATTGTTTCGAAGTGGGAAGAGATTGGAGATACTAATCTCAGAGGCCTAGACATGACAGAGTTTCACAGAAGAATGTTAGGGTATAAAGATCATCAACTGACCAATTTGGCCACCCGAATTGTGAATAGTGGAATTGTGGCTGCAACTGGCTTTGCTCCGGCTTTTCTGCATTCCGAACTGATCGTGGAATGCGCCAAGCACTTCAATTCAGGAGATAGAACAATCAAAGATTCCGATGGAAACATCATTGCAGACCTTTCTCCACCCGCAATCGCTAATGCGTTTGGAATCCCTTCTTCCAGGAAATTGGTGTTGAAGATGAAGGAGCAGGCACATAGACTTTTTTCTGCAGGAATTCAATATTGTGAAAATGTCATAAATGACAAGTGGTTGAGAAAGAATAGATCCCACCATTAAAAATTGCCAAAGGAGTTGATTTGGTTAGATTTCCACAGGGAATACAACGACTTGATCATGATGCTGAGTAGAATCTTTGGCATGCCGCACTCCTATTTGTTCGAGTCATGGATGTGGTACTTTGTCGAGCAAGTGGTTGAAGAACACATTCACATGGACTGGGCTGGAATGATAAGTGACAACCTCAGTGAACAGTTGGCGAACCTGGAGCAATCACAAAAGTTTTAAATGAGTTCCTATGTCATATACATGTTGGGACAAAATACAAGATATGAGGGATTGCGATGTAAGGGAGCAATCGGAAGTGGCACTTCACGGCTGAAAGTTCACGAGTGTTACCCTCAGTTGCATTTACAGGCCATAGATGATTATGTCTGGGTCAATGATGCCTTCGCAATGCGAATTGTGAGAAGCCTGCAAAACAAATTGCACATGAGATTGTCTGAAGGAGCAATGAAGCTAGTGGAGGAATACGGAGCCTGGTTTATTCAGTTTCCCACCTTCTCCTACATCCGAGTACAAGGATTTTTGGCACAACCATACAGGCTGCCAAGATATCCTACGAACAAGATGGTTCTGTTGGAGCTTACTCGGCAATTGACAATGTATGACAAGATTCAGAAAGGAAAGAAGCCGGGATTGGATTTCCCGATTTCTATAGGAGAAGATAAAGCTGAAATGTGCCCGTGTCTAAAAGCGGCTGAAAGATCCCAGGATGAGTTACATTTCTTCCATCTGCCATTCTACTTAGGAAGGCCAGATTTTGATCCTTATAACAAAATCAAGTCAATAGCAGGAGCAAGGTATCAGCATAGGACACACCTTGAAGATTTTGGGCCAATGCTGCAAATGAAAATGAGACTAAGAAAAGGATGCGCTCCAGATTGCCCCCGAACATCATCAGAGCTTGCAAACTCTTTCACGTGCCTGATCAGATGAAGGAAGATCCAAACGTGCTTGAGAAAGGGTATAATCTAGAAAAGGAAAGTGTTACTTGTCCATATGACTGGCAAAGAAAGGAGATTCCAGATCTTGATGTTTTGGCAAAACCAGTCCTGGACTTCACAAGGTGGTGGATTGAGCGCCAACTTGGTAGAATGAATATACCAAAGGAGGATTGGACCTACGAGTTATTGTTTGTGTATTGGGGAAGTCTTAATAGGCTAAACTAATTGCTTGTTGTAATTTGTATAAAAAAAAAGTAGTGTCTAGATGTGAAAATGTATGGATTGGAGGCTGCGAGAATGTGGATGCATTTTTTTCTGGATGTAGAGCAGTAATTATTTTTGTATTGCACTTCATTGGAACTATATAGGAAAAGAAAGTTTCTATCAGTCAATTCAATGTTATAAGTATGCTTTCATACTTCTCTTCAGACAATCGGTCTAGAAGTTGGGTTTAACCTTCACATTTGGGTAGTCTGCTTGGGCAGTAAGCTATTCATTTCACTCAAATCTTAACAGGGTTGAAGGGAATTCTAACAGGCTCTTTCCTTTAACAGGGACTTTGTACTAGATGTAATAATCTGCTCCTAACCGGGCCAGATCTCCTAACAGGGATACAATAATTTAGTGCACTATTTGTGGGTATTAATTCCCACTGAGTTTTTTTTTTCCCTTAACAAGGTTTTCCTTGACAATAAATACTTGTGTTATGGTGTTGTTCATGAAATGTTTAGATTTACATTGAGTAATTGGTTTATAACTTTAAAGTTTAAATAATTGGGCACACAATTGATTCACCCCCCCCCCTCTCAGTTGTGTTGATAAACTATTATTCCTAACTAAATGGAGGGATAATGAGATGAAGAGTGATAAGGAGGTGCTCAACTAGATCGCAAGATAGAGTGGTAATGAGT
>MU225868.1:3052404-3068267 GCA_018584345.1 Thuja plicata | reverse complement strand
GTGCATTTGAGGTTGAAAGGAACATCTTATCTTCCCCACACATCACACAAACATCTACATTTTCAAATGTGACATCTCTTTTCATACATTACATATTAGTAACATTTTCTATTTTATATGTTACAGCTACAAGTGGAGTAAATGAGGCTCCCACAAGGGTAGAGCCCAGCTTGTATGAATTTTGCATTTTTCCTTGACTTGATATTGCTCTCTGCATTTTTGCTAGGTCTCTGGTTTACCCTTGTTCATGTTTAAAGACCTAAGTGCAAGAAACCCTTTGAAATTCATGTTAAAACCCTACCTCGTTCGTGACTTCTATTTTTGAGGTACTTTTCCGAGTGACTTAAGTGATTTATTAGTCATGTGCGCATTGACATCTCGTTGTTTATCTCTTAGTCGTGCAACCCAAAAGGAATATTCCAATTTACTCAGCGACTTCGAGATTGGCTTAGTCGTGTAATCGCTGAAGGAAATGGAATATGCTGAAAGATTCAGAGATTAAGCGCAGGTCGTTGATTTTATTTTGATCGTGTGCTGTGCGCGTAATCTTAGAATGAAACCAGAGTTAGTCAAAGTGTCCCACGACTTCACAACTCAGTCTATCTCGTGATCTTCAGATAAACTTAGGGTATAAGTCAAGTTGGTTTCTTGTCTTCAGTCACGTGATCGCTGAATGGGATCAAGGTTAAGTCATTTCTTATGAGATTAAACGAGGGTCGTCGATGCAAATCAAATCCTGTGGTTTGCGCTAAATCTCGAGACAAAGTCAAAAGTCAACAAAGATTCAAAGATTATGTGCAGGCCGTTGATTCAAGGATGATCCTGTGGCTAGCGTGAAATCTCGGAATAAACCTGGGGTTAGCAGGATCATCCCGCGACTTCGAGTTTTCTTTAGTCGCTGAATCTCTGAATAAACCCGAGTCAAGGAAGTTACGTAAAGTTAAAGTTCAGAGTTAGTTACAGATGGAGTCGTGGTCGTTGATCTAGATCAGATCTTGTGGCCTGCGCTAAATCTCATAATGAACCCAGGGTTAGGCCAGATGCTTGGAGATTGCGAGATTGCTTCAATCGCATAATCTCGGAATGAATCAGAGTTACAGTGAAGTTAAGATGGGATCAGCTCAAAGTTTGCAACAATAGTTATGAGTCGTTGATCAAGATCCGATCGTGTGTTGCGCGTGAAATCATAGAATAAACCCTTGGGTTAGTAAATCTTCTCGTGACTTGGAGTTTCCCTCAGTCGCTAAATCTCTAGATAAATCATAGTTGAAGCAGTTGAAGTCAAGTTAAGGTTCTGAGTTTGTAAGGATGAATTGTGTGCCGATTGATTGAGTTTTGATCTCATGGCTCTCTTAATCGCGCAATCACGACAGAATATTCCACATCTTTCAGCGACTTCGAGTTTTCTTCAGTCGCGTGATCTCAGAATAGAATGGAATATGCTCTTAAGGTAAGGAGATTACACAAGGAACATTGATCATGTTCTAAATCCTACGGCCTGAGTTGAATCTCGTGATAAACTCAGAGTTAAGCAGATGATCTAGCGACTCAGCGACATAAAGAAGTTCAGTTACCCAGGTTTAAAGATGAGTCAAGACGGGGTTAGGGCTAAGTCAGAGATAAAGATAAAGATCGAGCAAGTCCCAGAAAATCAAGTGGTAGGCGTAAAGCCTCAATGCAAAAGTGCTCGACATCCAATGATCAAGGCATTGTGCCAAGATGACATGTGGCACTAATGACGTTAAGGGTTTCAGGTCGAAAAGACAAGGTAAAGACACAAGTAAAGAAAAACCCAACGATGTGCGTAATCCCTTGATGGTCAAGATGAAGATGTCTAATCTTTGAGGCATTGCGCCAGGATGCCACGCGTCTGTGATCGGATTTGAACTCAATGACAGAATAAAGAATGAAGATAAAGATAAAGATCAACGGTTGGGTTTTAAAAGGAAAATAGATTCAAATCTGAACCGTTGATAAAAGCATCCGCGCCACCTATGAGCGTTTATATTTAAATTCTCAAATTTTCAAATCTGATTCTCAGGGTTTCATGGTGGTGGTGTGGTATTTCAAGTTGCAGACAGAGTAGATGGACCAGCCGACTTCTTTGATCGAATTAATGCTGATGGGAGATGTATTCATGACTGTATCTGATCTTCTGAGATATTTCCCGAATGCATTAATGGGCAGTCTTGATTGTTTAAGGGTTTCTGTATTGTTTATTAAATATTTATTGTAATCGTAATTCTGTCCTAACTGATCGATGGATTGACTCCCGAGCCTGTGTGCTAGGGGAGGTTGTATATAAGTAGTTTTAGAAGTTTTCGTAGCTAGGTTTTTCAGCTTATGCAAGACTTTCTATGGCATTTTCTCTGCCCTCAGGTTTTCTTCTTGTTGTAATTTCTCATTGAATTCTAGATTATGCAAATTTTTTCTGTGACAATTTTTTTGTCCTCAAGCTTTTCCCTTGTCTGTATTTCTCTTATCTGAGGCATAATATAGGGGTTAACATTAGAGAAAATCTTGGAGTTCTTGAGCCTTCTTTCTTTCTACATCTTTGTGCACTGTTGTGATTTGATTTAGATGATCTTGTGGATTTTGTTCATCCCTTGTCATTTTGTCTCATTCATGTGCCTATTTGTTGGAGTGAATGTTTGTTTGCAGGTCACAGTCTGTGTTTACTTCCTTAGGAAAGCTATTGTTTGTGAAATCGTTTCTTTCCTTGAATAGCCTCTTTCCATTTCAGACCTCTCTATGAAATACTTATGCAAACCTATTCAAGAAGTTGTGTTCTGCTAGATCCAGGAACTTTCATGCTAGTTTTGCTCACTGTGTTATGATTCAAGTTACCTTCAGTGCATCACCTACTAGGTTAAATTTGTTTTTCAATCATTTCCCTTTTGTTATCCTTCTATTCCTTTTCCTTCCAAGTTTATTTTTCATGTTAAAAGAGCAAATAAGGTGATTATCCAAGAGGAACCAGCCTAGAATCCGGAGGCTTCACTTCGGTTAGCAGAGGTCCCACAACCTAGAAGTGATTCCCATGTTATACTAGATTGTTAGGCTCAAGCGCTTAGCAAGGTGCAAAATTTAGTGTATAACAGTCCCATTATAGTTCATTTGCTATCTTGTAGCACGCTGGGCTCAACCCTTGTGGGAGCCCATTTAACCCCACGTGTTTAATTACTTGTCTCTGCACAATAAACTAACCAGTTTGAGGTGATGCGTGTCTATATGGGTAATTGTGTATGACCAATGACCAGTCATTGCTTAGAACTATGTTCTAACTCATTTCTTTACATTCCTTTAGGGTACATGGCAGCGAGGATCAAAGACTTGGGCGACAAAGCAAGACATTCACCCATCAGCACTACTTTAGCACATGCCAGTCATTCACGCAATGACTGGCCCTTGTTCTTACATATTTGCTTTCTCTCTTTTGTACATATATTCATGCATCATTTTGATTCGAAATGCAATGATATATCTTTAGCTAGTTTCACGGCTTGTGTGGAGCATAAAAACAATGCTTTGATAAATTAAATGTTTACATTTTTAGAAAAGATCTATAAAGAATGATTTTACAATGTTATGCTCTTTTCTTCATTAAATGTAACACTTTATTTGATGTAATGCTTTTCAAAGTTATAGTATTTGATTCAAAACTCATGAAGTAGGATGAAAATCTGAATGTACCTTTTGATCTGAGACACAAGGCTCTACCTAATCGAACTGGGTAGGTGAATTAGGTAACATTTTTGGCAATTTCTATTGTATGCTTGCTTGCTAAGCATGAAACCAGTTGCCTTATGCGCATCCATTGTGGACAGAGTCTAAAATTTTTGTAAAACCATCTTGAAACCAACTCCCTTCATACTTAAAACTGAAACAACATTGTTATTCCTATCATATTCCAGTGGAGTGGATAGGCATTGTTAGTTACAATGAATCAAAAGATTCCCTGTTATTAATGATATTTATCGCCTTGACTGAAAAATGATAGGAAATAACAGGAACCTTCCCAAAATTTAAAACGAACAAAATTGGAAATTGCTAATTGAAAACACTATTGTAGTTCATGGTATTTGTATGAAGGAAATGTTTATGATGTGAGAAAGTAGAGTAAACTCCTATCCTATATGATAATCTTTTCTTCATACCAGTATGGTGAATTTCAGCAGTGTTTTCCCCTTATTACTTCAACCATACAGAAAGCAAACTAACTACCAACTAACTAGGCAACCAGCACTTAGAGGAAACGAAAACAAAACCTATCATATCCTACCTAACCAAGCATGAAAATTGATTAGACGAAGCCATTGACTGGCTCCCTGAAATATCTTCCTTTCCTTCCCAATTTGGGATGCTGTACAAACTTGAAGACATCTAAGAAAAGATGGCGAATGAAGAGATCTACCCCCAAACTTGAAGATAATTTCATGACTACTATAGAAGAGTTTTGATCAAATCATGTTGGTAATTCTCCTCAATTTGAAGTTTGTGAACAACATACTGAAGAATGCATTGCAGTCATGTATTCATCTGAATCGCATGAAGGGAATCAATTGGAGCATGAGGTTGTCATTGTTGAAAAACCAATCACTCAAGTTGCAGCTAGAAAGAAGAGTTCAATTTTTGTTCAATCAAGGGGATGTCCAATAAGACATCTCGTTTGGTTGGAGGCCAACGGGAAGGCAATTATTCCACTTGTACCTGAGCATGAAGCTACAAGTGAAGGGTCTAAAGAAGGGTCTAAAGAAGCTGATCGGATCTATGGACTCATCTTGGAGCAGAAGTACATAGGACTATCTCAGGAAGGTGAATTTGTTCATCTCTTCCAAGCGGCTTTTCATTGAACATTGATATCATTGCTTAAGTTGTTCGCAATTCATCTGTACAAAGTTGCCTGTGAACATGCAAGGTACTGTAAGCTACTGAAAAAAGGTAGCTATTTTTTTGAGACAGTAAATGGTGTCATCTGAAAAGTTGCATTGTCGGCTAGTTTTGATTAAGTAGGTTTTCTTTGTTTTCAATAAGTGTGTTTGCACAAATTTGTTTTGTTTTTGTTAGGTGCTTTGCGTCGGTCGTGTCATCCTTTTGTTTTGTATTTTTGATGCTTGACTTTGTAGCCCAATGGATACTAAGGCACTTGGAGATTCTGGATTCTAAGTTCCTCATTGTCTTGAAGAACAAATGAGGAATGTTCCCAAGTCAGAGCCAGCTGTTGTCCTCAAATTTGAATTCTCAAAATTGAGACAACCCAAGGGAAAATTAAATCAAATTTTCGATTAATTATGGATTTAAAGGTATTTTCCGTATTTTGTCTTAATCCATTTTTCTTTTATTTTTGGTAAGTTTATTAATATATTATATAAAATGTTATGTATAATTAAACATGCAATGAGATTTTAAATTAAAACTTACCATCGCATGATTATTTGTATATAATACTTTGCATAATATATTATTTTATTCCCCAAATGCATAATGTCCCGTCTGATATGCGAAAGATGGACTTTATTTCCACGTTACATATTACATGTGTAAATTGTGATGCCTAATATTTGAAAAGGTCCGACATTCTAAGTGAGCAGATATTTCAAGTAACATTGCATATTTCTTGCATATTTCCTAAACATGAAATATCAAATTTTAGATTTAGAGAAAAGCCCGACTTTTCCTTTAGGTGGAAATTTTGGTTTTATTTACACCTTATGTAACATATATTTTATTGTGTAATGCGATTTATAAGGCGCCAAGTATGGTGAAGTCGAGCTTTTATAAGTGCTATCACATATTTTATATATGCTATGTAATATGTGGTCAAGCCTAAAAACTCCGGTCACATATTCTGGCATGCGAATTACGAGTCTACCTTCAAGTGTCGTGTTGAATGAAAATCCGAACACTAGAGTCCCGATTCATAGCAAAAGCCGCCAAGTCTGGTAAAAATGTCAAGCTTGAGACTCTAGTCTGATCAGGACACCAAATACGAAAGTGAACATGGAGTTCAATAGATCCGTCGAGCCCTGAAAAATGAAGAAAGAAAAGGGAGATGCCATCAAATAATGGAGTTATTGGGTCGTTTTTTATTTGGGACTCTTCAAAATCCTATATAAGCTTGTGTTTTGGGATTTGGAGTTCAGATTGTTGGTCTTGTTTATCTCCTGCAACTCGAATCAGCTTATGTGGTCACATTTTGATATTCTCATTTTTTGCAAGTTTTTGTGCTTCAAACTCAGTATACGACTCCATTCATGGACATTTCTAGTCATTTTTGCTTGTTCACGGTCAATTTTGGCATCCATTCTCAGTCGTTTTTGTATAAAACGTTATTTTCATGAAGTGTTCTTAGTCATTCTTACCTGGTCATGGTCTTTTCGATAAAAACTCAGATGTTTTTGTACATCTATGGTTGTATCGGCAAGTATTGTGGATGGCTTTTGTTCTGTTTTGATCAATTTTGTTGAAAACAAGATTTGTAATTGTTTTTGGGCAAATTTGGAAACCATGCGTTCATTTTTGAAGTGTTTCGTGTTTTTTCCCCTGTGATTTTGGTGTTTGGAACCCGTGATTGGAGTAAATGCATCTTTAATTGCAACCTGAACTGGAGTTTTAAACCCTGAAAATGAGCTTTCAGTGCATCTAAAGAAGGGGTCGTGGCAGACAATGCTTGTTTGAAGGGATACTTATGCAAAGTTGGTCGCCATTTTTCATAAAAATGTCCCAGAACTGAAGACGTCATTGATAGTTGGAGTTTTACATTTTGCTTGTGATTCTTTCACATATCCTTTAAATGCTTGTGTTGGAGTTTTTCCTGTCATTCGCAAGGTTTTTAAGAGCAGTTTTGTGCATTTGGAAGGTGCTTTTCACAAGTCTTTTAATTCTTGTCTTCTACAAGCAAAAAATGGAACTTCCTAGGCACATTTTTTCTGATCTTTTCCTGTATAGGAAAATATGAAAAATATTGAATAACCCTCCTACGCATATACTAAGTGGAGATGAAAGACAACTTGTTTGGAAGTTGTAGTATTATTTGATGTCTGGTAAAAGGGCTTTTGCTGTGTTGAATGGAGTGGTGCCCAAGAAACAAAGTAGACATTGGATTTGATTTGACAATGGGTACCAATTGACACTATGGATGCAAGTAGAGCTCATGTCTCCTGAATTTAACAATGAAGAAGCATCTTGATTACCTTCTAAAAGTTGATGAGCGCCTATTTCATGTTGAATTTGGATACATTCCTTAATGGGATCCAAAGCACTTTCCACCACCCATGAAGTTCTGCAAGGAAATGGAATTCCTGATATAGTTTTTGATCCAGAAGGAGGAGATTCCAAGCATTCTAAGGAGAAATATGACATTCAGATGAAGCAAAAATGTTCTTCTCAAAATTGCAAAATGATGAGTGGATTTTGGAGGCAAATCAAAGTGACTTGCAAGTGAAGGGAAATAGCTTCAAGATGTAGAGGAATATTGCAAAAAAGAGATGTTTGCACATCTCAGATGTCTCACCACCTCAAACATACAGAGAAAACTTCCCAACTGGCGAGCTGCAAAGCGTATGATTCTTCCCATGTTTTTCCCTTAATACTATGATTTCGGGTTGCAAATGACATGAAAGTTCTTCTCAAAAGTTGTGTTTGATCTTCCCAAATTTGGAGGCAGTCTTGGATACATTGAAAATCACTTGAAATCAGGTTTCTAAGACCTGATTACAAGTGCAAGTACTTCCCTTGCATACATAAAGTGCGTCAAGATCTTCCCTTCATAAAAAGCTCCAAACACTCACTTTTCTTTCATATGCAGTTGAGATTAAAAATCTTGTTCTAAGCATGAAATTACTTCAAAAAGAGCCAAGTCTTTATCAGCATGTAATGCAGGCCGAAAAACCCACCTTTTTCATGCTATTCGTGCTCATATTTCAAAAAAGAAAGGAAAAAGAGCCAAGTAATTCCCAATATGCAATGCAAACCGAAAAGCCCACCTCCACGCTTATATGTCAAAGAAGAATGACTTGTAATGAGACATAAACATCTCATTTATGAGTAAACAACAGGAGATTTCCAATATGCAGTATAGACCGAAAGGCTCACATTTTGTGACCTTTTCGACTTTCCCTAAATATGCAAATGATTCCAAAAATCCCACCTTGCATATTGAACATTTGCTCATGCCTTTATGTGTCAATGTATTCATTGTATCAAACTCAAAGCTTGCTATCTGCATACGTGCAGTGCCTCCAAAATACTAAGTTCTTCCCAATATGTATTATCGATTGAAAAACCCACCTCTTTCATAATGTTCATACTTACATATCAAAGAAGTAGTCCAGCCTTCTAATATCCAAAACAATAAAAAAAGACCACCTTTTTTGTGTCCTTTATTGAGATGTATGCTCTTCCCCTCAAACAAATGAAGATTTGTATTGCAAGAAGAAAAATACTTCCCATATGGTTGCAAAGAAAAAGGAGATCTTCCTCAAACATGTGATTAAGTTTCAAAATCTTGATTACAAATTCCAAGGTTGCAGAAGCATATGAAGAAAGAACAACCATATGATGGAGTCATACAAAGAAAGGGATGGAAGATGCAATGATGATTGGAATAGAATGCTTTCAAGACTAAAACAGAGAGACATTAGGATGTTTCCCAATGATCACCATTATGATACAGAGCGATATCCAGGTTCATTTTTCGATTCAAGATGCTTTCACCAAACCAAAACACATGAATCATCAAGCATCCTGTAGCAGCATGAAGACCAACAAAGGATGATGCAAATAGATGTCGTGTCTTGTCAGACACTTAGAATATTTCTTTATGCATGTTGTAATTTGTAATTGAGAGGTTACATGCAATGTAAGAACAAGATGTAATTGCATGTGATAGTATCACGTGCAAAGTAGTCTCATGTAATCATGTTGCAAGTACATTAGGTCCTGCAGCATTGAATAAGTCAAAGTTAGTTAGTTATAGATAAGGATTGAATAAGTCAAGGTGGTTAAGGGTTTCCCCTTTCTTCTCCACTTTTCTCTCTCCTCTTTTCCTATATAAAGGAGGGAGCTCATTGTAAATATTATCTTTTGTTGTGTGCAAGTAAACTATAGGCAAATCTCTTGAGTTCTGAAGACTTTGTGTTTCATTGTAAAAGAGTCGAGCATTTGAATAAAGGAACAGAGATTGACAGACTTTGTGTTGTTGTCTTGACCATTAATGGATGTATTCTTATGTTGCATTCATTGATCCTTGTACAGATTAAATAGTTTTCTTGTTTATATCATCGGAGCACCTTTAATCCAAGTTTTCTAAAGACTTTGTGCTTCAGAAGATCGAGGTTACTATAGAGAGTAGTGGATGCAACATTTCAAAGCTGAAGACTTTGGGCTTCAGTGTTGGAATCTTAAATCAATTAGAGGGTGTTCAAGGGAAAACTTTCAGCTTTCTTGTATATCCGAAATTAGAGTACTTATTTGAAGGATAAGAGAGTTTGAGCTCTTATATTATTTCATCTTTAGATAAAATCAACTGTTGTCTTAAAGGAGTGTTCTTAAGTCATTGCTTGAGCCACCGCTATTACTATAGGAAGGAGAACTGTGTATGATACAATTCAGTTTTACTTGAAGCCACCTACGGTAAGAAGGGAGCCTCCCCTATTGCTGAGAGGAGAGAGCAATCTCACATACTGCTGCCTAAAAGAAACATTTTGCCAAGTTGTAGTCTTAGTGACTTGAAAAATATTTAGCCAATAGGGATTTTGGAAGCTTTCTTGGAGGATTTGAGGATGGTTTCTGGAGATTTTCTTTTTTGCGCACCATGATTTCCGATCTTTTACAAGTACATACTTGTATTGAAAATGCCTTTCGAGCTTCTTCTCTGGATGCATATACAATATCGAATCCGTTTTCCACTTTGATTGTGAGCTTCACCTTGAAAGCCTCTTAAACTGCAATAATAGAATGCTTATGCTGCAATTTCCTAGGACTTAGTATTTTAAGGTTATCCAGCTTTACATTGCACAATAAGACATTAAAAATGTCTAATACTTTTGATCATCTGCTGGACCAGTTTTCACCATCTGTTGTATTTATTTCAGCGTCTTGGCTTTAAATTTATGTGCTTTTGAGGTTCATGGCTTGAGCTCTCCAATTGATTTGGTTTCACAACAAACCTGACACCAACCCTTGAGGGTTTTTTGATGCAGTCAAGCTCGGAGGATCCAATGAAGGACTGTCCAAACTTGCAGCCAGCAACAAGAACCACATAGCGGAAACAACACAACACATGATATATCAAACTCAACTTTATATTACCTCAAAATTCTCATTACATGCAACATGTCTGGCTGTAAGGCCTTCCCGGTTAGGGCCAAAACAACAGAACATCAACAAGATCTCGCAGGATCCATCTTCACCAGTCTACCCTATAGCTAAGTGGAAGAAACCAGATCTGAACTTGTGCTCGCTAGCCACCAAGCAATCTTACAAGTTTCTGTCTACCCACTTACAACTATCTGCAACAACTTACAATCTTTCAGCTCATTAGCTTACTCTCCTATCCTCTATCTATCTCCTCATCTTTGTTCCCTCCCTAAACATCAACCTAGACTCTCTTTTATATGCACTTGCCACAAGTCGGCATTACAAAAGAAATAAATCAAAACACAAGTCGGCACCAAGAACACAACACCCAATGTGTTCTTCACCAGTCGGCTTGCAACAATCATAAAATATACCAGATTTAGGTCCACACAATCTCCAAAGGGAGATCCCACATAAATTCCGCGACCCAAATTAAATGCATGTCGGCCAGCAAGTCGGCCAACAGATCCAAGCAACATACACCCACTCGGTGAAACTACCGAGCAACAACAACCAGTCGGTGAAGTCACTGAGCCAACTCCTCCGAACAGACAACACCGAGCAATACGCTACCGAACAAGACACCATCAAGCTGCATGCACCGAGCAACTTCCACCGAGAAGTGTTCCTCGAATGGATATCACCGAAAACAGAAACATCGAGCACCACCGAGTCCAGTCACTGAGTCCATCGGTGAAGCAATACATCTGCCAACCGAGAACTGCCACCAAAATTACCGAGCACCTCAGGTCTCCAACCGAGTTTACTACTAAAATAGAAACCAAACCAAAACATGTTATTGGTGACACAGGATTGCCAACTACCCTAGGTGCGAAAAGATGTTCTCAGAAGTTGGATGAACATACATCCCAAACTGGTTCTTGATATACATGTCTTCCAAGTCCTCAACTGACACACTCTTCCCTCAGTTCTTCTTCTACTTCCTTTTACCACTAGCACTTGTTGATTTATCTTCATATCTCTGCACACTCATGTCTGCACCAATCACTGCAACCATTTCAAATCTACTACCAATGCTCAAGTTCCTCCCATCGAGCTCTACATCCTTCAAAGGAATCAAAATAGACTTTTGCCATCCATCAGTATAGTAAAGGAATTTTTTTTACGGTCATGAATAGCCTCTCTATCATACTGCCAAGGTCTCCCAAGTAAAACATGACAAGAACTCATCTCCACAATGTCACATAATACTTCATCTCTATAAGTACCAATGTAAAAACTCACCATGCACTGTTCTTTCACCTCTACTGCATGACGAGCTTGTAACCAACTTATCCTATAAGGACAAGGATGCCTCAACCTTTTCAAACCAAGTTTCTGAATCATCTCCTCAGCAACTAGGTTGTTAGTGTTTCATCCATCAACAATGACCTTACAACATTTACTACCAGATTCGCACACAGTCCTGAACAAGTTCTTCCTCTAACAAGAATCAGCTTGCTTCGAGGGCAGCAAAGTTGTTCTAAGCAAAAGATTCACACCCTCCACCTTAGGTTCATTCTCAGCAACCTCATTCACCACAGCGTTTCGGTGACTACCGACCTTCTTATCTGCATGGGAGCATTCAAATGACCGATGTCCTTCTTCACGACACTTGTAACAAGTACCTCTAAATACACCTCTACCTGTCTTTCTCCTCGG
Source organism: Thuja plicata (assembly GCA_018584345.1). Lineage (NCBI taxonomy): Eukaryota > Viridiplantae > Streptophyta > Pinopsida > Cupressales > Cupressaceae > Thuja > Thuja plicata. Next base: position 3,056,246 of record MU225868.1, on the reverse strand, counting down.
TTCAACTGGTTTTGGTTCATCTTCAACCCTCAGTTTATCTTTTACCGATTGTTCTTGTTTCTCCTTTCCTCAGGAATTACCATAATGTCTTCTCTTCAACCTATCTTTTGCCTTATGTGCATATTGATAAGCATCTTCTACCGAGACAATCTTCAACATACCAATCTCATCTTGGATATTGAATTTCAGACCATTAACATACCTCGCCACCTTTTCCTTAGAAATTTCCCTATGCCCAGACCGAATAGCCAACTTGTAGAACTCCTCGGTATAATCTTCCACAGTCATCTCCTTCTATTTCAGATTCTGCAATTTCTAAAATAACTCAAGTTCATAGTCGGTAGGAATGAACTTAGCTTTTAGCTTTGTCACCATCAACCTCCACAGATTGATCTTCATCTCATCTTCTTCTCGATCCCTCTGCAACTCTTTCCACCATAAGGCAGCATGCCCTTTCAACTTAGTCTGTGCCAACCTTACTCTAAGCGGATCTTAAATGTCTTCCAGCTCAAAGTAGTCTTCTAACTCACCGATCCAATCAATCAGATCGTCAGGGCTCAATGTACCTGAAAATTTGGACACCTTCATTTAGTAGCTTGTTCTCAACCGAGCTCCAGATCGCTGCAACCGATCATATCTGTCTCCTCTAGATCTCTCTATCTAATCGGCTCTGTCATCTCCACTAGATCCAGCAACTTCAAAGTCTTTGATAGCTTCTTCATAACCATCATCCATTCTCAAACCTCTATATATTCCAACATTTTTGATACCTTCTATGATTTCATTCTTCATTGCCATCATCTTAATTTATGAATCTTTCTGTTATCCTTGCTTCCACCTCCTCAGAAAGATCTGCAATCGCCCTAGGATCCAATCTTCTTGAAGGCATCTCTCTAGATTTTTGAAAACCCTAAGCTCCACAAGAAACGAACCAACTCTGATACCACTTGATGCAGTCAAGCTCAGAGGATCCAATAAAGGACTATCCAAACTTGCAGCCAACAACAAGAACCACATAGCAGAAACAACACAACACAGGATATATCAAAATCAACTTTATATTACCTCAGAATTCTCATTACTTGCAACATGTTGGGCTGTAAGGCCTTCTCGGTTAGGGCCAAAACAGCATAACATCAACAAGATATCGCAGGATCCATCTTCACCAGTCTACCCTATAGCTAAGTGGAAGAAACCAGATATGAACTTGTGCTTGCAAACCACCAAGCAATCTTAAAAGTTTCTGTCTACCCACTTACAAATATCTGCAACAACTTACAATCTTTCAGCTCATTAGCTTACTATCCTATCCTCTATCTATCTCCTCATCTTTGTTCCCTCCCTAAACATCAACCTAGACTCTCTTTTATACACACTTGCCACAAGTCGGCATTACAAAAGAAATAAATCAAAACACAAGTCGGCACCAAGAACACAACACCCAATGTGTTCTTCACCAGTCAGCTTGCAATGGTCATAAAATATACCAAATTTAGGTCCCACACAATCTCCAAAGAGAGATCCCACACAAATTCCGCGACCCAAATTAAATGCATAAGTCGGCCACCAAGTCGGCAAACAGATCCAAGCAATAGATACCCACTCGGTGAAACTACCGAGCAACAACAACCAGTCGGTGAAGTCACCAAGCCAACTCCTCCGAACAGACAACACCGAGCGATACGCTACCAAGCAAGACACCACCGAGCAACTTCCACCGAGCAGTGTTCCTCGAGTAGGATATCACTGAAAACAGAAACATCGAGCACCACCGAGTCCAGTCACCGAGTCCATCGGTGAAGCAATACATCTTCCCACCGAGAACTACCACCAAAATGACCAAGCACCTCAGGTCTCCAACCGAGTTTACTACTAAAATAGAAATCAAACCAAAACATGTTTTTGGTGACACAGGATTGCCAACTACCCCAGGATGCTACTGCATCATTTTTGGCTCTTAAAACAATAAAAACCTGTTACAGGGACTATCTCATGACTGATAAATTGATGTTTCTGTTATTTTTGGCTGCTCTAGGCTTCAGCTCTATGCATATTGGATTAGCTTGTTTTGCATCCATGTATTGATGACAGTGTATTCATTGTTGTCCTATAGTCAGTCATGCCATACATTACATCATTTGATTTGTCCCCATAAAAGGTTTTATGCATTTTGTGCAAGCTATCTTGTAACCTTTTTGCATTATTTCATCTTCACAGTTGATATCGTTGCTCCCCCTGTAGCAGGTATGTTTCTTATGTTCATGATTATTGCAATAGTGGACTCCTAATGTATCATTGTTTTAAACTTTAATAGCAGCAAACCCTTCCCTCCTATAGCATTTGGAACATTATCACGTTGCCTAAATTGCATGCACTTGCCTTATGCTAGTCATATCTGAAACATTATTTACTCCATTGATATCCATCAATTTGAAAATGTAACGTCGACCTCTGTCAATGCATCTCTTGGCCTTGGCACTGTAATTTTGTATTATTTGATATCAATGCTTCAGTATTGCAAATGCCTTTTGTAATGAATGTCAATACTTTAGTTAATGATCTCTTGAAAGTCCGAGTTACATCGCTGCTCTCTTATTTCCATGACTAAACTTGGAAGGTATTAATAGCAGGATGTGTCCGATCCTTCAAAACAACATGCAATGCTTACCATAGCTGTCATGTTTTGATTACTGTTTCAAGCAGCATTGTTGATCATTATGTCTTGACTCTTTTTGATTGTTATTGGTTTCCTCTTGAGACTGTTCTCTCTCCTCATACTCATGGGGTTTCTTTTATTGTTGTTCTGAATTCAATGTCCTAATGCCTCTTCAATTTTTGTAACAGCAATATAGTCATGTAGTAATCTTTTCCTTATCATTACGTAACAGTTCATACTTGATCATTACTTGATGATTTGGGTTGTGGTATCTGATTTCCATTATTTTTGTATTGCAAACCAGTCTGATGCTATTGTCCCATTATAGTTCATTTGCTATCTTGTGGGAGCCCACTTAACCCCACGTGTTTAATTACCTGTCTCTGCACAATAAACTAACAAGTTAGAGTATAAAGCATTATGTTTGAGGTGATCCGTGTCTATATGGGTAATTGTGTATGATCGATGACCAGTCATTGCTTAGAACTATGTTCTAACCCATTGCTTTACATTCCTTCAGGGTAGATGGCAGCGAGGATCAAAGACTTGGGTGACAAAGCAAGACATTCACCCATCAGGATTACTTCAGCACATGCCAGTCATTCAAGCAATGACTAACCCTTGTTCTTACATATTTGCTTTCTCTCTTTTGTACATATATTCATGCATCATTTTGATTCGAAATGCAATGATATAACTTTAGATAGTTTCACGGCTTGTGTGGACCATAAAAACAATGCTTTGATAAATGAAATATTTACATTTTCAGAAAAGATCTATAAAGAATGATTTTACAATGTTATGCTCTTTTCTTCATTAAATGTAACACTTTATTTAATGTAATGCTTTTCAAAGTTATAGTATTTGATTCAAAACTCATGAAGTAGGATGAAAATCTGAATGTACCTTTTGATCTGAGACACAAGGCTCTATGTAATGTCCCCTTTTTAGGGTACATTATATTGTGCCAGTTTGTTAGCCCTTTTTACTTTGGCTCGATGGGCTAACCGGGGCATGGTCGTGTTCCAGGGGATGAGCGGCCTAGGTGTTTCCAGTTCTAGGCCATCCAGTGCAGTTTATGCAGGTTTCCGGAGTACTTACTATTTATAGTAAGTCAACAGGGGTTCAGGATACACGACTTTTCAGTAGGTGGTCTTGGAGCGTCTCGTTGAGAGCTTTCCGGCGA
>MU225868.1:3021663-3039440 GCA_018584345.1 Thuja plicata | reverse complement strand
ATAGGCAAAGCTCTAATATTCTGAAGACTTTGTGTTTCATTGTAAGAGAGTTGAGCATCTGAATAAAAGGAATAGAGATTGACAAACTTTGAGTTGTTGTCTTGACAATTGATGAATGTTTTCTTATATAACATTTGTTAATCCTTGTTTCAGATTGAATAGTTAACTTGTTTATTTCATTGGAGCATCTTTAATCCAGGTTTTGTGAAGACTTTGTGCTTCAGGAGATCGAGGATACTATAGAGAATAGTGGCTGTAATACTCCAAGGACTGAAGACTTTGAGCTTCAGTATTGGAAATTAGATAAATAGAGTACGTATTTGGGGTAAGGACAAGAGACTTTGAGCTCTTGTGTTATTCCATCTTTAGATAAATTCATCGCTGTCTCGGTTAATTGTTCTTAAGTCGATTACCGAGCCACCGATATTACTGTTGCAAGGCAAACTGTGTGTGCTACAGTTCAGTTCTACTTGAAGTCACCTGCGGTAAGAAGGGAGCCTCCCCTATTGCTGAGAGGAGAGAGTAATCTCACACACTGCTGCCTAAAACACACATTTTCCAAGTTGTAGTCTTAGTGACTTGCAAAATATTTAGCCAACACATATCCCGCAGTTCCTTCTGATTTATTCTCTTATTTTAAATTGACCAAAAATAGAACCACAAATGTTACATACACTTGCAAAATATGAAATATATGAAGACACAAACCATACACAAGCTATACACATTAATGCATGAAGACACAGAGCATACACAAAGTATACACATATATGCATGAAGACGCAATGCATACACATAATACAGACATTGTTAAATTCCTTTCTATTGAATAGAAAACAAACAATGATAAATGTGTCTTTCATTAAAAAATTATAGGTTAACTTGGTAGGAAAGCCTCGAGAGGGCGCCTGTAAATTGCTCAACCCAACTAAGCCCAAGAGCGCACAACGTCCCACTACGACAACTCGCCTCTTGGCCTACAAGAGGTAAGAATGTCCCACTATGACAATTTCATCCCTTGGGGTGGCCTACTTAGCATGAGAGAACCAATAAGCTACAATCCCCTAACTTACTAACTCCTTTTGTTCTGATCGATTACGAGGTAGACGCACATATATCAACAATTCAATCATAATAATTTATTTATAATCTATCCATAATATTTATAATTTGTTTCTCTGATATTTTCTCAAGTACATTTGTATGTATGTTTAGATTCCTTTTCATTGACTAGAATGATTCTTTGTTTTATGTTTTACCCTACAGAATGACAGGACCATGCTCTGATACCACTCTAATATCCCATTTCCTAATTATCCTATTTAGATCCTGTCTCATAGTTATAAAATTAGAATTAGAGACATTACTTACAAATGTTTCCTTATTGAAATTAAAACATATTATTGTTTGTATATAATTATGGAGCATAGAGGACAATATCTCTTTTCCTAATGGTTTTGATGCTAAGTGGTGAGGCCATGTTAGGATTGACCAAGGAGACCTCTCTAGCCTAAGGAAAGAACTTTGGCCCTCTTGACCAAAGTTCCACCTGTGATGATTCCACCTGTGATGACCCACTTAGTAGGTGCTTGTCACTCCTAATCATGCCTCGATCCTTAGATACTTAACTGATCACAAAGGAATGTCAGGAGGTTTGTAGTGGGGTCCTCAGCTCAATTGTCGAAGACCAAGAGAGGAATTCATCCCTCTTAGCGTCACTTGGAGATCAGCCTTATACCCTTTTACCTACTCTTCCTCCCCCTCCAACTATGATGAGGTGCATAAGAAGTTACTATTAGATCTTATTTATGACATATCTTTAATAAGTTGAATTCATTATCATTAGCAATATATAGGTGTGTAATGTCCCCAATTTTCATAAGCAAATTAATTAAAGTAATTAATTAAGTGGTCCCAGAATTAAAATAAAATTATAAAGGACCTTTAATTAATTATTTAATAAAAGGGGCCAAATTAATAAAATAATAAATTTATAAAATAATGTCGGCCTAATGTAAATCTCTAGACACTTCTTGGAGGCCTTTAAAAGGAGATGGTTGGGCATTGTAATGCATCATGGATTGTATTTGACTCTTCTTTGTATTTCTGGAGGCAGGAGAATGAAGGTGGTTAACAAACACCCTAGTCCGCCTTTGGAAATATCAATTAATTTAATTAAGCCGCTTATGAAAATTGGGGATATTACTCTTTGTGTGTGTGTACAGATATCTTTATATCTTGTTTTATCTGCCTTTGTAATGGTTACCATCTTCTCTCCATATAGTTCCCTTTTATTAATGCTCCCAATTGAAAGTAATCCCGTCTGCTGTCCACAATGATTTCCAGCAATATATTTTATAATCCTTCATCCTCTCTATACCCCCTACTGACGTGAGTTTGAGTATCTTTAGATATCTTACAATAGGGTATGATAGGTTGTGTTCTCAAAAGACACATCTCATAACTAATCATAGCCACTGCTTTTTCTCTTACGCTAATCACGCCCTTAGGCATCAATTGATTAAGGATAGTTTTTATTATTGATATGGTAATTGCCGCTATCAACATTCTTAATCACTCCTCACATAAGATATTGATTCGTTATTAATCACATTACATAATAATTTATGTATCCATTATTATCTTATTGATGAAGGGTGCTCCCCTTATTAACACAAACACACAACAAAATTGAGAATAACAAGATTTGCAAAGACAGGAAATGGGCTTTCTATTATCCTCAATGAAATGAAATTACAATATTCTAAAATATAACATGCACATTCAGAAATAACATGCATAGCCACATGGGTATTTTATTACAATAATCTGCAAGCCAGAGCCACCAGCTGCATAACTCAGAACTGCCCTCAGACAACCCTACGAGCCTTCAATATATAGGCAATTTTAACCGCCCAAGAAGATTCTAGAAATTAAACCCTAAAGTTTGAGGCCCAAACAACTTCGGAACCCAAAAAGAAATTTTGAAGAAACTTTAACTTTTTCAAGTTCAGGTAGCGCAACTTCCAGAGACCATAACTCATCACCCGTTGACCCAATGGCCTATTATAACCCCATTTCGGAAATGCCACAAAGTGCTCTACAACACTAGACTTGCGTAAGCTCTGTTTAGCCAAGGTTTCGACCCCATTCGGAGCCTCTAAAGCTTTCAAAACTAAGTTTGAAGTTTCTGTACCTTGCTGCCAATACCGAAAATATTCACATCTACAAAACTAGACTTGATCTGGAAATGAACTTTACTGGCAGGCTGATACAATCAAAGTGAACCTCCTGGAAAGAAAATAGAACATTCTGAGCTCAAACGAAAAAACTTGCTAAAAATAGTAATTTTCTAGAAATAGCAGCTCTGCACAAAATAACCCTTATTGAAAAGAAACTAGAAATTTTTTTTGGGTGATGCAAGATTGCTCTTACACCCAGGATGCTCCTGCATCACTTATAATGCCTCTCTAATCATTTTCATACAACCCAATAAACCTTGTATCAGGATTGCTGTCTAATTAGTCAATTCTTAATAATGATTAATGGTATTAGTTCAAACAAACACTTTTGAACTTGGAGATCAGCCTTATACCCTCTTATCAAGATTGTTGTCTAATTAATGGTTAACGGTCAATGCTTGGTTTGTTGACTAATAGATTCCTTTGTTTAGTTAATAGCATGTCGTTCTTATATATAATGATGAACGTTGTCCAATACTCCATCGCTCTTCCTTAATTATCAATGAGATGTAGTTAAGAGATGTTGAATGCAGGTCGATGTTCTGAAATAGCTTTGTTCATGCCCATCACTTGAGTACTTAACCTGTGGCATCAATATTGACGGTTTTATAGGTTTCAACTCCTTCGATCCGGTCTTAGCTATCATTGTGGAGTTTCCATTGTTACTAATTCTTCTCGTGTTGCATCTCTCTTACCTGTTGTTGAGTCAGCAATGGTCCCAAAACATAGGCTTTTATCACCGGAATCGCTGCTCTATATCTATTACTTCATAGCAACAGCTTTAATTGGTAGTCTGGTTTGTGGACGCAACTCTTCTTGTATCTTCATTAATCACTTATTGTTCACTATCAATCATGGCATTGTAATGGATTCTCTTTTGAGAGGGAAGAGAAATATTTATCGCTACCTTTAGAATGGAATGTTTCACTATAATAAGTTCCCGTGCAAGGAGTATATTCACACCCAACTCTTCTTTGATATTATTGAATGTGCAAGGCCCAATATTCATCGACAATGAATGGAATATAGAAACTATTATGGTAGTCAAAGGTCAAGCTTGTTTTTTCCCATGTCCAGAGTTGCATTAGTTACTTTTTGCACATTGCTGTTCAGATGAAAGATGTTTGTATGGAGTCATCGTGGAGTAAGGGACAAGCTCTAGGGTTGGTTTATTTATTTTTATTTTCTCTTTCAATGAGTAGTTTGCAAGATTATCATGCTGGCTAGGGTTGTTTCAAGTCTTCAAAGGAGGCTTATGAGAGAGATTTGTATGGTTTTCATTGTTTCACCTGCTGATATTATGGCAAAGGAGGCATATCTTCAATGTTTATTCCTAATTCTCCAAGCTTAAAGAGGAGTTGCAGGGATTGTGCATGAAATACACATCCTCAATGGAAGAAAGAGATTAGAAAGGTTTATGTAGACCGTACGGATCATCATCTTTTGCTCATCCAAAGTCATGCACATAGAAGAGGCATCAAATTCATGAAAGCCTATGCATGGGAGTCGGCTAAAGTGGTGCACGGCAGGGATTTCAGGGATTAAATGGCAGTCGAGAAAATAAAGTTTCATACCCTGTTTTAAGTCTGTAAAGGAAGATATAAAAGTTCATGAAGCAAGCAATGGCATATTCAGACCAACAGAGTGACCACAGCAGTATAGTTTGACGAGTGATAGTTATCAATGTAAAGAGCATTGCTTTTCTTGTAAGAGAAGCAGTCATGTGAGAGAAAAATGAGTTCATAAAAGAGGACAGCATAAATGCATAAAATTAGGAGCAGACTCAAATAGATGAAGAGCATATTTTCCATGAATATCAGTGGTTTGCAAGTAAAGGGAAGTAGCTTTCATCAAATATCAGCACTAAAGATGACAAAGACATCAATAAAGTAGGAAAAGGAACAGATATATATAAGAAAGAGAAGCAGATAAGACAATAAACGGCGAGAACCTACAAAAGCGTAACAAGTATTCAGAAGAGAACATCAAATATTCACGAGTAGCACATTTCAAAGAGAGTCTTCATGTTGATTAAGCAGAGATAGGCAAGAAGAGGATTGTTTTCAAGAGATGATTGGCTGTTTTAGAAGAGATCATCCATTTTTAGAAAGAGACATTCAAAGGTTAAGAGATGTACATTCACTATTCTGAAAGAATATTCACAGAACATGTAATGTCCCCATCATTAAATAAAATAAATAATAATGTTTGTATTTGGGTCCCGATCGATTTTTGTTTATTTGGAGGCCATCTTTTATTTTAACATAGCAGGTGTTGCTGTGTCGACTTTATTTGTGCACCCTAGGGAGTTTGTCTGACGGGTATTTATGACTGACGTGTAGGATGTATTTCTTATGCCATTTTGATATTTTATTTGTGATTGCGAATTCCATTTGGAATTCTGTTGTCTACCATTTCGGAGGTGAAAGACCCTCCCTATTTTGTATTTGCAGTTTTGGTGGGAGTAAGTCCTCACCCTAATTCTGCTCTGCTCTCCGTTCGAGATTTTGTAATCTAAAGTACTATCATTATTCAATCTAATTATGTTGTGTCGCTTGTTTTTGGTGACTATCTGGTGCAAACATTCTTCTTACATTTACATCATTGTGTTACCAAATTTGTTTATCTGTAGTATCTGTATTCGAAGGCAATACCCTTCCGACATCCTACCGCCTACAATAAATGAAGGAAGGAGACTGTACAGCATCTGTGTACACACATAACTGCTGACACAAGGGATAATTTAATCACCGTACGGGCAATACAATCTTACACCGTACGGCCTTGATACCGTACGACCACCAATTTGCATGAGATCTCCCCTATCGTACGGACTTGTCACTCCGTTGTACGGCCACTATTAGTATTGTACGTCCACTATTAGAATTGTACGTCGTATGGCCTCTGTCATACCCGCCATGCATTTAGTACTAAGCACAATGTGGGTCAGGGTTGCTGAGGGTGTTGTTATACACCGTACGGCCTATACTTTTCAGTACGTCCTGTCTCTCCAATAACCACCCTATGCCACTCTCGGTCAAACCGTCGGAGTTGCAACATTATAGTGGTATCAGAGCGCAAGAATCTTCCAAGCCTATTGGGTAGTGAATGTGGAAGGAGTTTCGGGTGTACATCAGAAGGAGGATTGTCCTCTTGACAGAATGGTGGAGTCACGGGATCCGGCCGCTGAAGTTATGGAATTATTGAGGGAGTTAACTAGAAGTTAGGAACAACTCAATGAAACCATGATCAGAGGGCAAGAACGACAACTCATTGAAGCGACGTCACATAAATTGGCTAAAGGAAAGACGAATGGAGATCAAAATCGACTTGGCGGCAATAATTCGGTCACAGGGAGAGAAAACTCTCATGCGTACGTCCTTGAGCGTCGATGCCGACGTTTCCACCAAGGACCGAAGCATCTCGAAGGGAACCCACCTTCGAAGAAATGCAAGATCAACTAATGCAAGATTTGAGGAATGCAAATCTTGAGGGAAGCCTGTCCTCCAAAGATTATGCTGAGCTGCGAATGAGATACTCAAGAGGCAGTGGTCGTGGCTATTACAACGATGACCTTAAACGGAAGGTAGGCAAGCTAAATCTATCATCTTTTGATGGAGTTGGATCCACAACTGCGCGGGCATGGCTATAGAACGCAGAAACATACTTTCAGCTTTACTCAATGCCAGAGGAGGCAATCAAGTTTGCAGCGCTCCACCTGGAAGGGATTGCACATGAATTGTAGCATCATGGAATGGTGACCCTCAGTCATTATCAAATAACATCGTACGCCGAATTCACGAAGAGGTTGATAGACCCCTTCGACGGGAAAGATCCAGAACATAATTTCAAGGAGCTCGCTCAGCTAAAGCAATCTGGATTAGTTGACCATTCCATTGCTGAATTCTAGAGGCTATCCATGCTGGTGACAAATATCTTGGAAAGGTGCCTGATTGTGTTGTTTGTAGATGGGCTGATGTAATGTCCCAAATTTAGCAGGTTCCAGGAATATGCAGAGGTTAGCTCATCATTGTGAGCTTTGTGAGCTAACACCTAGATTTGAGGGTCTTAGTTAGCCGACTTACTATTTTTAGTAAGTCAATGATAGCGGTTTCCATTTCTGGCAGGCACCTAGTCGCTATATCCAGTTCGTGATGATATTGACACTTTCAGTGGTATATATTGAGTTTAAGTTTATAAATTGCTTTTGGACGCCTAGTAGGGGTATTAATCATTAATCCACATGGAATATAATCCTTAAGTGAAAGGTGTGTTGAAGAAGCCTTTTAAGTGAAAAGTGTCTTCATGAAGCTTTTAGCTTTGGAGTTATTTATTTAATTCAAAGTTATTAAATCAAGGCTTCTAATTTGAAAGTGTATTGATGAAGGCTCTTTAGTGAAAAGTGTGTGAGAGAAGCTATTTTCTTTTGGTGTCTTGAAGAATATATCTTTTATTATTATAAAAGTAATGCTTGTGCAAAAACAAAATCATTCTATTGTGCATTTTCTTTTGTTGATTTGGGAGAAGTGAAGAAACAAGGGTTTGAAGAATTTCCGCATGGTGAAATTGTGAATTCTACACAGGCTTCAGCACTTTGAATTGGTGAAACATCCAACTAATTGTGCAATCCAGCAATAGCTTTATATAGAAGCCATGTTTGAGCTTAATTGGTGAAGTTTTCAAGATTTTGAACGAGGGTTTGAGCATGTGTTTGAAGGTTTATCAGTTGCAGATCCTAAATATATTATTGTTCCAATTATAAATCAGATTACAAGCATTTGTTGTTGAAGAATTCATCTACTATTGTTATTCATCCTTTCAGAGGGTTTCCAGGCATGTATTACCCATCAATTCATTAATTCTAACTCCTAGATTTTCTGGGTATTGTTGTTTTAGATAATAGGGGTTATTTAATGAACTACGTTGTCAATATATTGTGAAAATTCCGAGTATTCAAGTTGCTATAAAAATCTGGAATTTTCAGCTGTGTATTGTCAATGCAATTTAAGTTTTGAGATTGAAAAATGATTATTGCAATATCTTTAATTTGTTACATTATATTGTCATATCAAACATTGCAAATATACCACATTCATTCATTAAAACAAACACAAACAAGGCAGAAAATTTTTATTTAGAAAAATCCACTTGGAGAGGGTTCTTACAATGGTATCAGAGCTTGCCTTCAAAGAGTTTGATAAAATGTCAAACATTTGAAAAGTAAAGCAATTTGGTGTTTGTAAGAGTTAGAACCATAGAGGGTTCTTACAGCTGATGGAACCTCTAAGAGGTTGGGTGAAAGGATTCAACCCCATCACGCTCACAGAAGCAATAAAAAAGACACACGATATGGCGGCATCTTCCTCTTCCTCCAAGAGTTATTCACACCCCAGGCCACCTCTTGGTCCGAAGGAAAGAGACAACAAACCCCCACCAAAGAATCCATCGTTGGATGAGGCCACAAAACAGGAGCTCAGGAAAAGGAAACTTTGTTTCATTTGTAAGGAACTAGGGCACCAATGTTTGGGCAAAGGGAAAATCCACTACATTGAGGTAATGTCTCAAGGAGAAGAGGAAAATAAAGAACCTGAAGCCGAAGGAAACGAACAAAAAGTTTATGACCGTGAGGAGAGGATTGACACACTGGTTCGGAGGGGAGGTGTCATTGCGGCACTTGCTAGCACTCCGAGGTGTGCTGTGTTCCAGGTATGAGGTACGCTCCAGGGACAACAGGTTGTGGTAATGCTCGACAGTGGAGCCACACTCAACTTCATCAACTCGTCACTGGTCAACAGAAGAGATCTGCGTACAGAGGCACATCAACGGTTCAAAGTCAAGGTGGCAGGAGGAAACCTCTTGTCGTGTACCTATTTGGTTCCGCAACTAAGCATCACTATGGGGAACCACATGGTAACAGACAAGTTCTTCGTGGTAGATTTGGATGACATGGAGGTCATACTCGGCATTCAGTGGATGGAGACTCTGGATGAATGTACACAGAGTTTCAAGAGGATGGAGTTCTCTTTCGAGGTGGATGGAAAGAACGTGGTACTGAGGGGAATGTCCATTGACGGTCCGAAGGAAGTTTCGGCATGACAAATGGAGGCCATTTTCAAACACGATGACGTTATCTGGGCCGCACACTGTTTGGTTTTGACCGCCCCTGTGAAGGGCCAACACACGTACTATCATGACGACGAGCTCCAGATGGTGTTGGACAAGCACAGTTTGGTCTTCGCCGACATTCCACCTTGCGTATACTGCACCGTGGTTTTGAGCACACCATTGAGCTAGAAGAGGGAGCCAAGCCCGTCATCACCGCTCCATACCGCCATCCTAAAAGGTTTAAGGATGAGATTGAAAAGACAATCCAGGAACTGCTCGACAAGGGATGGATCAAACCCAATTCCAGTCCTTTCGCATCATCGGTGTTGTCAATGAAGAAGGATGGCACCCTGCAAATGTGTGTGAACTACCATGCGTTGAATAAGAAGACCATCAAGAATAGGAACCCTATTCCCAGGATTGACTAGCTACTGGATGAGTTGTACAACGCCGTGTATTTTTGCAAAATAGATCTCCGCTCAGGCTACCACCAGAACTGCATGAGGGAACAAGATGTGGAGAAGACAGCCTTCCGTTATCACGACGGACACTATGAATTCTTCGTCATGCCATTTGGGTTAACACACGCACTGGCTACTTTCCCATCCTGCATGAACCACATTTTCAACAAACAACTGCGCAAGTCCCTGTTGGTGTTCTTCAATGACATACTCATCTACAACAAGACATGGGAGGAACATCTAAGGCATTTGGACAAAGTGCTGGAAATCATGAAATCTCAATCCTTGTTCGCCAAGAGATCCAAATGTGAGTTTGGGATGACAAAGGTACTATATTTGGGACACATTGTCAGTGGTCAAGGTGTTCAGGTGCATCAAGAAAAGATCCAGGCCATCTTGGATTGGCCACCTCCGACAATTCTCTCAGAGCTGAGAGGGTTCTTCGGATTATGCAGTTACTACAGAAGGTTTGTGAAGGGTTTCTCTCAGCTCGCCGCAATTTTGACCGACCTGATGAAGAAAAGGATATTTCCAATGGAATGAACAGGCACAATGTACTTTCAACAAGTTGAAGGAAACCATAAGTTCCTGTCTGGTCCTCGCATTACCAGACTTCACTCGACCCTTTATTGCAGAATGTGACGCATCGAGGGAAGGCATTGGGGCCGTACTCATGTAGGACCGCCACTCGATTGCACTCAAGAGTCGGAAACTCTCAAGATTGGAGAAGTTGTATTCCATCTACGAAAAAGAAATGATCGCCATCATGCACTTCTGACGAAGTTTAGGAAGTACCTCGTCAGATCTAGGTTCGTCGTCCGTACGGACCACAACAACCTGAGGTATTTCTTGGAGCATAACGAAAGACAATAGAAGTGGGTGAGTAAAATCTAGGCGTTTGATATTGAGCACGTGAAGGGGAAGAATAATATTGTGGCTGATGCTTTATCAAGGAAGCCTGACTTATGCTCGTTGTCTCAAATTTTGGCGGATTGGAAGGCACACTTGTTGATCAAATATTCTAAGAAACCTTTTGCGTCTCAGCTGATGGATGGCGAAGTGTGTGACGACAGATACAAGGTGGTCAACGACGTAATTTATTATAAGGACAGGATTCATTTAGTACCCGAGTCCAGGATGAAGGAGAAAATTTTAAAGATGCACGATTCACCCTTGGTCAGGCATCTAAGGAACCTAAAGACCTCCAAACAAATCAAAGAAAGATTTTCATGGAAGGGTCTCAAGAACGATGTCATACAATATGTTCGGGAAGTGCTACCTGTCAGCAAAACAAATCTGAGCACACACTACCAGTTGGTCTACTAAAAGCATTTCCGATACCTGAGCAAAAGTGGGATGGCATCTCGATGGACTTCGTCTCAAGGCTTCCCCAAGTGCAAGGGAAGGATTGTATCTTCGTGGTGGTCGATCGGCTGACCAAGTATGCACACTTCTTCGCCATTCCCGTAGGGTATCAGACCGCACAAGTGACGCATTTGTTCTTCCGTGAGGTATTTTGCATGTATGGTCTCCCTCGGAACATTGCCAGCGACAGGGATAGCCGCTTCCTCAATATCTTTTGGACAAAACTATTTCGGCTCACGGGGACAGAGTTTTCACCGAGCACCAGTTATCACCCGCAGATGGATAGACAGACAAAGATTGTGAACAAGTGGGTGGAAGGCTACCTCAGGAACTACGTTTCGGCACAACAAAAGGCATGGGTTAAGTGGTTACATTTGGGTGAACACTGTTACAATACCACGTACCACATGTCGATTGGCATGGTGTCTTTCAAAGCACTGTACGGCTATGAGCCCCCACCATTCGTTGATATGGCACTGGGTGATAGTCCCGCGCCGAAGTCCAAGGATTGGCTATAGGAAGGGTTGAACATTTTGAAGTCTCTCAAGGAGAACCTTCATAGGAGCCAGAACCAGCAGAAGATGTATGCTGACAGGCATCAAATAGAGAGAAATTTTGAAGTTGGCAACCTAGTGTACCTCTGACTTTAGCCCTACAGACAATCCTCTCTGAAGACATGTGGCAGAGAAAAGTTGAGGACACGTTATTACGAATCCTACCCCGTGGTCCGGAGGGTAGGTGAAGCTACCTACGAATTGGATCTGCCCGAAGGAAGTCGAATCCACAATGTCTTTCACGTATCTTGCCTAAAGAAAGTTGCGGAACAACACGTCACGGTATCAAAGGATCTGCCACCCCTCGACAAAGGAGGGAAGTTAGTGTTGGAGCCAGCCGAGATCATCGACATCTGGGAGAAGAGGTTGAGGACACGCACAGTCAAAGAATTTCTTGTGTTGGAGGGATCTACCGCTAGAAGATGCCACCTGGGAAGGCAAGCAGATTTTGGAACACCCCTGTTTGCAATTGCTTGAGGACAAGCAATTTTTGGGATGGGAGGATTGTAATGTCCTCATCATTAAATAAAATAAATAATAATGTTTGTATTTGGGTCCCGGTCGATTTTTGTTTATCTCGGGCCCATCTTTTATTTCAGTGTAGTAGGTGTTGCCGTGTTGGCTTTATTTGTGCACCCTCGATAGTTTGTCCGACGGGTATTTATGACCGGCATGTAGGATGTATTTCTTATACCATTTTGATATTTTATTTGTGATTGTAAATTCTAGTTGGAATTTTGTTGTCTTCCATTTTGGAGGTGAAAGATCCTCCCTATTTGGTATTGGTTGTTTCGGTGGGAGTAACTCCTCACCCTATTCTGCTTTGCTCTCTGTTCGAGATTTTGTAACCTGAAGTACTATCGTTATTCAATCTAATTTTGTTGTGTCGCTTGTTTGTGGTGACTATCTGGTGCTACTATTCTTCTTGCATTTACATCACTGTATTATCAAAGTTGTTTATCTGTAGTATCTGTATTCGAAGGCAATACCCTTCCAACATCCTACCGCCTACAACAAACGAAGGAAGGAGACCGTACGACATCTTTGTACACACATAACTGTCGACGCAAGGGATAATTTACTCACCATACGGGCAATACAGTCTTACACTGTACGGCCTTGATACCGTATGACCACCAATTTGCATGAGATCTCCCCTATTGTACGGACTTGTCACTCTGTCGTACAACCACTATTACTATTGTATGTCGTACGGCCTCTGTCATACCCGTTGTGCGTTCAGTACTGAGCACGAAGTGTTTCGAGGTTGCTGAGGTTGTTGTTGGCCTGTACTTTGTAGTACGTCCTCTCTCTCCAACAACCACCCTACTCCACTCTCGGTCAAACTGTCGGAGTTGTAACATTACAAAACACTAGGGATTCATTTGTTGTTAGAAGCACGCATTCACTATTTGAGGAATACCATGGCTGTTCATAGGCGTCATTGGTTGTTTCATAAGATAGATCAAAGTTTCCAAGAGTTCTTTTCATTGTTAGAGCAGAAATGACTATCATAATGGGTGTATTCAGTGTCTAGTAGAGATATCATTGTCTTGATGAGGCATTGACTTTCCCGAGGCCCTCATTCAGGGAAAGTATGGAGTTTCAAGATCAAGTATGAGCTGGCCATGTGGTTATAAATCATATGTAAGAGACCTACAACAAGAAATCTGTTCATGATAGTGTTCAAAGTGAAAAGTGTGGCAATGTTATAAGGGGATTGAACAGTCATAAAGGGTACAATCTATGGAAAGATAGCTTCAGAAAAGTTAATGCATTAGGTTCCCTTATCATGTAGTCATGCATCAGCTTTGTGGTTGTTTACTGTTAAGATAGGACAGTATGGCACAAGGGTATGGAATGTCATTTGATATACATTTGTTTGAGCATTGTATATTTGGTGAAATGATGGTTGTCAACACTTCTAAGGGACAGCAACATAGATCATGAAAGTTAACAGAAATGGGATTCAAAGACATTCATGTCAGTTGAACAGTATAGAAGTAGTAAAGGAATCTACAAAAGAGAAGGTAATAATATAGTCACTGTCACAGTGAACAGAAAAAATCACTGTTGTGATCTAAAGAAAAGGGACATCACTGTTATTGTAGAACAGATATAGATATGTTTTAAACAAAAAAGACGAAGACCTAATCACTGTCTCACAGGATGGATTGATGACTGGTAAAGATCAGATATTCATGACTGTTTTAGATCACATATGGTCACTGATTTACCAGACCATGACTGTGTCTTGTGATAATGCAAGGTTATGACAGTAACTAAGGCAAGGAATAGGGAGATAGTTAAGATGAAAAGAGATTAAGACAGATATCATAAGGAGCAGACATTGTGCAGAGATGTGGACATGTCTTGATAACAACAAACAGAGTAAAGGAGACTGTCATAGCAGTCATCTTATAGTCAAATGCATAGTTCTCAAGGCAGAAAACATGAAAAGATAGTCCACATGCACATGACAGTCATCAAGTACAGTTAGAAGGGATAAGATCGTGGCAAAAATAGAATGATGGAGTTCACTATGCTTAAGGTTGGCAGAGACAGAGAGATAAAGAATAGTGAGACCCCATGTTGGCCATTTCAAGCCTTGAGGGTGCAAATATTAGAGAACTAATAGAAGAGAAAACGAGCACTTTTGTGATTCATAGGTGTCATTCAGATATGTGTAAACATGCCCAATGGATATGGATGCATCTAAGAGGTAGTTTTAGACAATTAAAGCTCAGGTTGAGGCAGTTTTGGGGGCATTAAATGGCTCAATTAAATTATATCCGACCTCAACTCATTTGCAGCATCAAGGAGAGAATATAGGGCAGGTTGGTGACCTTTTCAAGCACTTGAGCAGGCAGTTTTGACCCGGTTACAGCTAATTGAGAGGATTTAGGAAGGCAGTTTGAAGACCTTTTCAAGCTGATTAATGTGCGTCATCAATAGGGGGGAAACATTGATAACTTTTAGTTACTCCATAGAACAACTATTTTGGAGTACTTTCAACGGTCTCTAATGACAATTTTCAGTTAAATCCGACCCAAAAGAGGTTGAAGAGGTTTTCTTCTCTTTATGGCACATGTTGCAAACTTGTAATTAGCTACTATTTTCTAGAAAGCAGCTTGTAGACTCCATTTTAAAAGTTAGTTCCTGTTGCTTTCTTAGTCATGTAATGTAACTTGTTGAGTTCATTCAAGGCAAAAACAACATTGTAACTCTAGAGTACTTGGAAGAGAATTGCATTGCAGCTGTTAGAAAGCACCTCTAATCAATAAAAGCAGCTATTTTACCTATTCTCATTGCTGTTTACTGTGTGAGACAAGATAGTTGATGTAATCTTATTGAGAAATTATCTTCCCTTTGATTTCTATACTATTTCTTTGCCTTTATTAAGAATATATGTGCAATTGCAGGTCATAACTTATGTTCAAAACCAGTTAAGGAGAAAGTTTAAGTTGTGTTAGTGTTTCCACTTCTTTCTAAATGATGTCCTTAACATAATGAACCTAGTTATTAAACATTGTTGCAAAGCCATATGAAATGTTTAGTTGTGTATGCCATGATTCTTGTTATTGATTATATTGTGTATTTAAAACAAGCAGTAGTAAAGATCTTGAAAAATTATTGATGCATCATGTGATGTCCCCAAATTTTTAACTAAGCGACTTAATTAAATTAATTAATTAAGAGGTCCAAAAATTTAAATAATATTATAAAGGACCTTTAATTAATTAATAAAAGGAGGCCCAAATAATAAAATAATAAATAAAGTATGTCAGTCTATTTGGAACCCTTCAGGAAACTTCCGAGAGCTCTTTCTAAGGGCATGGTTGGCATTGTAGGAAGTAGTGGTGGATTTTGTGTTTCTTATGTATTTGCGATTCCAAATAGAATTCGGCATTGTTTGGAGTTTCGGAGGTGCAAGACCCTCCCTATTCTGTATTTCCAGTTTCAGTGGGAGTCATTCCTCACCCTAGTCTTCCGTTGGAAATATTGCTTCAGATATTTCACTGTGTACTTCATTGTCAAATTTATGAAGTCTTCTTGCGAAGACAAACTTGTGCATCTGGATATAATCTAAGAATATAAGTCTCCAATTGATAGCATTTTATTTTCTGTGCTTTGTTGTGTTACCTTGGATTATAATAAAAGACATTTTATTTCTGAGTAGATCGAGTATAATATTCAGTCGTCATGTACCAAGTGTCGAAGGTTGAGTATTGAAGGTGTCGAGTGCCAGAGGGAGCTGAAGGGTATCAAAGAGTGCTAAGTGCCCAATGCCAAGTGCCAAACACCCACCGCCAAGCGCCAAGTGTCGAGTGTCGAGTGTCGAGTGACAAGTGTCGAGTGCCAAGTATCGAGTGCCGAGTGCCAAGTGTCGAGTGCCAAGTGCCAAGTGTCGAGTTCCAAGTGCCAATTAAGGCACTTGGCACTTGGAACTTGACACTTAGCACTCGGCACTTGGCACTTGGCACTCGACACTAGGCACTTGGCACTTGGCACTTGGCATTGAGCACTCGGCACTCGACACTCAACAATCGACACTTGGTACTTGGTGCTTAGCGCTAGGCGCTTCGCGTTGGGCACTCTACATTGGGCACTGAACACTTGGCACTCGACACTTGGCAATTGGCACTCTTCAATACCCTTCAGCCCCCTTCGACACTTGACTCGTTTGACACTCGGTACATGACGATTGAATTTAATACTGGATCTACTCAAAAATAAGAATGGCTATTATTATTATCCAAGGTAACACAACAAACCACAGAAAATGAAATGCTATCAATTGGAGACTTATATTCTAAGATTACATCCAGATGCACAAATTTGTCTTCGCGAGAAGACTTCACAAATTTCACAATGAAGTACACAGTGAAATATCTGAAGCAATATCTCTAATGAAGAAATATCTGAGGAATTACTCGCACCAAAACTGCAAATACAGAATAGGGAGGATCTTGCACCTCCAAAACTGCAAACAATGTCGAATTCCAACAGGAATCGAAAATACATAAGAAATAAAAAATACACCATGTAAACAACCTGCCTGGCTCTTCTTTGAAATTCAATACAAATCCACTTACTCCAGAATTTAAATATTTATTTATTTTAATTTCCTTTGAGACAAATATATGTTTTTTTTATATTTTCCAAAATATAAACCAGAATGGCGATTACACCAAACAACTCTTAATTTCCTCAAACCAATTACAAATCATAACAAAATTGTAAACTGAATTATCGTTCAAAATAACCATCATTGTTAATGCAAAATGGATGTAATTTCAATTACACTACCTCTATGCATTCCCAGCATGCTGGCCGGGACATTTATTACTAGCTGCAACACCCAGGATTGATGGCAGCTCACATAGACAATGCGGCAGCTCCCGATCATAACACCAGCTCTAACACTGGTCGCGGCAAGGATTCAAGGCGTGAGAAAAGTAGTCACTGATTCCTTATGGCTGATTCCCTCTGTCGAAACTCTCCTTCAATGGCGTAATCTGATTCTAAACTGCACTGCCACAATTCATTGGTAGTAAATCAACTCAATGTGCGAAGACATCAAGAAATTCGCAATTCCTTGCTGCTACCAAATGGACAAACCCTCGTTTTCTAGAACTCCCAAGCACAAGTTTTTTTTTAAAAGAAGATAATGGATGGCCTTCAAGCTTTCGAAATGAAAGATCCCAAGAAGATCCTTTCACTGAACTTCTGTAAATTTTAATTTAAAATAATAGGTTTTCCTGTGTTTTTCTTATGGTCTTTCAGAATTAGACAGAAGTTGCAGAAGGATTGTTTCTTTCTTGTTTTGTAGTGTAAATTTTCAAGATATAAGTAAAGCAGTAAATAACAACAGCAGCAAACAAGAAATAAGCTAAAACAACGTGCAATAATATAATATTCTATCAACCAGAATGGCTGCAAATCGTACCAGGCAAGATATGCATTCAGTATATCAACAAAGGTTGTTTACAATGAAGAATGATGACGCCTAGCTGCTGAAATAACCAGCCACGCACCAAAGGCAGAAT
>MU225868.1:2997328-3009319 GCA_018584345.1 Thuja plicata | reverse complement strand
AGAGATATGCTTGCAAACTCCAAATGACTAACAATGGCAATGCAAATATTTTTTTGTATTTTATTGGAACATATAAACACTAGTTACAAATGAGAAAATATGCATCTTTGACAATGAAACTTAAGACCATGCATGCTATGAATAAAATTAATTCCCTTTGACTTCTATTAGGAAATTCTGATATAAATCAGTCTACAATCTCCCCACAGCAAATTTAAAACAAACCTACCAATCTCCAAAAGAAATCTACTCTCAAAGCAATGCAAAATGTAATGGATAAAAACCTGGAATTGCTCCAAAAATTTGTAATTTACTATTCACGGCAGCACTGTAGCATTTTTACTATTCACGCGACACTGTAGCATTTTACTATTCACGTGGCACTGCAGCGTTTTACTATTCACGCGGCACTGTAGCGTTTTACTATAGCAGCGATTAAAACTTCTGAAAAGTAACCTCTTTCAACCTGAAACGAACTGCAAACATATAACTTTGAAAACCCTTGAATAATCTGGCATTCCTCCACCAATATGCTCAAATAGAACACCTGGATGATGCCCTCCAAAACACCAAATTCAATGGATATTTCACCACCTCAAATGTTTGCAACACTGAAGAGTTGACGCTCTCCAATGGCTAACTGAAATCAAAAACCCTTGGCTTCTTCTCCCAAATTCATATCAAAATGCAATTGACAATTATCCCATCCTCTACTTCACAAATGAGCCTGTATTTATAATCCCTGGGTCTCCAAAGTTTCCAAAAACCATCATCAGTTAACTGCCCTTCATAATATAAACTTCCAAAACATTATAATAATAATAAAGTATTATTATTATAATATCGCCTTATTATTAATTAATAACATATTGTTATTAATTAATACAAGTAATTATCAAATATAATTCTGATGACGATTCCTGCAACACCTGCCATACTAACTGACCAACATGCTCATCACTGCCCTGCCAAAAATGGCAACTGCCAAAAATAGACTTACTATAAATAGTAAGTACCCAGTCCAAGAACTGCATAACTGAATATCGTCTGGGGAATTGACCACTGTCGATACTGCCCTGTCAGAAGTGGAAACTGACCACTGACTTACTAAAAATAGCAAGTCTGCCAGCTGGGACCCTCAAAACCCTGCATCAGCTCACGAGGGTCGTGATGATGAGCTGACCAAGTCACTGTCACAACTTGCTAAAAATAGGGTCATCACAAGCTGCAAGTTGTGAGAACCCCGCAACAAATCTGCGATAGAAGACACACAACCCAATGAACCCTCTGAGCTGTGTCAAACTCTCAAGAACAGGCCAATCCAGGATAGCTCGGACCTTATCTGGATCCATACGTACTCCCCTCTGAACTGATAATGTGACCAAGATACAGTAACTCAGTCATCCCCAAGGCACACTTAGACTCCTTTGCATACAAAGAAGCCCTATCCAAAATATCCAACAAAGTATCCAAGTGAGCAAGATGATCATCCCACGTCTTGCTCTAAATCAAGATGTCATCGAAGAAGACCAGAACAAACCTCCTCAACTGACTGTGGAAAACTTTGTTCATGGTAGACTGGAAGGTGGTTGGAGCATTAGTCAAACCAAAGGGCATGACTAAGAACTTGAAATGTCCACAGTGACATCGGAATGTTGTCTTTCCTATATCCTCCTCCTGCATCCGGATCTGATGGTAACCGGATCTCAAATCAATCTTAGAAAAGTAGCATGCCCCATGCAAATCATCTATCAGCTCATCAATATACGGAATTGGATACCTGTTCTTCATGGTCCTCCAATTCAGCATCCTGTAATCTATACACATCCTAAGGGTACCATCATTCTTCTTCACCAGAACCACTGAAGAAGCAAAGGATGATTTACTAGGCCTAATATGCCCCATGGAAATCATCTCCTGGATAGTCTTCTCTATCTCGTTCTTCAGGCACTTAGGATGCATGTAAGGAGTAATCATGATGGGCTTAGTGCCCTCCTCCAGCTCAATAATGTGCTCTATACCCCTATCAGGTGGCCTGCCATGTGGTAAATCACTAAACACTTTGGAGTGTTTAGTTCTCAATTCCTGTATGTCAGGGTGATAAACTGATTTTCCTAACTCCTCAATGGTGGGTAAATTCCTACACTCTTCTGCCCACTCAATTGCATCATGACGAATGAGACGATGTATCCGTCTAAGTGACATAGTCCTCAAGTTCTCCTTCCTGATTGCCTTGAGTATGTGTTTCTTGCCATCTACCTCAAACTTCATCTCCATATCTTTGAGGCTGAGATAAAAGGCCTCAATAGAATCTAACCAACTCATACCCAAGACTAAATCGGTGCCTCCCATGTCAACCACATAGAAATCAGCCTTGAACTCATAGTTATTTAATTTCATGGGGAGATCTAGAATCATTCTGTCACATTTCAATGTATAACCATCTACCACCTTCACTCTAATGCCCTCAAACTCCTCAGTTTGTATCCCCCTCTTAGAGACCAAATGTGAGTCTATAAAGTCGTGTAACTCTTGTATCCAATAGGCCAATGACACGCTGCCCTGCCAAGAGGCCCCTCATCCTGAAGGATCCCTCTTTCTGCATGCTAGAGAGATATACAACCTTGAGGTGGGAATCCTCTTCCACCTTCTCAGTGTTACCTGCCTCTTCTAAGCCATCCTCTTCCGAATCAACTTGTTGCCCTTCAAAATCAGAATTGTGTTCCTCTTCATAATACCACTCCATGAGCTTATTTCTACCTTTAGGCTTCAATAGGCATTCATGTTTCTCGTCATAAGGTCCCCTAGAGTAGAAACACAATCTTCTGCTCCTCAAATCACTAAGTGTCTCAAGATCTAGAGGCCCTGTCACTGGTTTCTTGAATTCTGGTCCATCCTTCCTCTTTGGGGCAGCCTTGTCAACGTAAGAAAAAATTGATGGTCTAGGGGGAAATTTGTTGTGTGGAGCTGAAAACTCCAAATCTCTAGCCGTTTTCATTGTCAACTGTAATGAATTAGGGTCAAATGAGTTGACCCAACCCCTAAGAGGTTACACTAACCCCTTAATGAACAGCATAACCCGCCTCCTCTCTGACATGTCATATACCATAACTGAGACCTTCTGAAATTCCCCAATTAAGGTTTCCAGGCTGCCTGTTTGTTTGAGTTGTGCAAGCTCTCTGAAGTAGGACTCCGGGTCCTTCCTGTCAAATCTCTCCACTAACCCATCCACAAAGTCCTGATAGGTTACTATCTGATCATGGTGTAAAGATACCAAACCATGGTACTAGCAGTAATGCGCTATACCATCAAGGTGCAAAACAGCAAATCGAATGGTGTCTTTCTCAGACATAGGACGCAAAGAAAGATATGTATCCAGCTTGTGTATCCAAGCTCTGGCAGTCATCTTGCCACTCCCATCAAAATGAGCTAATGTCAACTAGTTGGCTTCTTTCTTGAGATCATGATTTGTATGCCTGTGACGCCCATCTGTTCTTCCCTTTGAGCGTTCTCGCTTCTGAGTCATGAAGCGATCGAAATTAAGATGTTGCTTTACTTCAGGAGGTAAAGTGTCCCACTCGGTATGCAATGCCAAAATGTCTTCAGTAAAAGAAGCCTCCTCGTCAAAATTGGCAGTGTCTACTTCTAGTCTCAAGAAGGTAGGACTTACTACAAGCTTATCCTGTGTACCCGTCAGATCTATCCTGGACCTGTGTGAACTAGCTAAGACACTCCTATGATCTTTGTCCCTGCTCTGATCCCAAGGCAAGGTAATACACTGCAAGGTATCTGAAAGATTCTGCAAAACTGTAGCCATCTATTGTTGGCCAGCTGCCAACTGTTGTTGACTACGAGCAATATTTCTGAATACTACAGTTGCTCTATCATCATCATTAACTGTATTATCTAGGATCCTGTCTCCCATATTTCCCTGTTCCATGTCACCAGGTGGTGGTGAACTATGGCCCCTGCGAGTGTAATGGTAACCATGTCTGAATCTATCACCATCCATAATTCAGACCCACTTTTCCCTACAGGCTAGCAAGATATAAGCTCTGATACCACTGTAAAGAACCTGCCTGGCTTTTCTTTGAAATTCAATACAAATCCACTTACTCGAGAAGATAAATATTTATTTCTTTTAATTTCCTTTGAGAAAAATATATGTTTTTTTTATATTTTCCAAAATATAAACCAGAATGGCGATTACACCAAACAACTCTTAATTTTCTCAAACCAATTACAAATCATAACAAAATTGTAAACTGAATTATCGTTCAAAATAACCATCATTGTTAATGCAAAAAGGGTGTAATTTCAATTACGCTACCTCTACGCATTCCCAGCATGCTGGCCGTGGCATTTACTATTGGTTGCGACACCCAGGATTGATGGAAGCTCACACAGACAATGCGGCAGCTCCCAATCGTAACACCAGCTCTAACACTGGCCGCGGCAAGGATTCAAGGCATGAGAAAAGTAGTCACCAATTCCTTATGGCTGATTCCCTCTGTCGAAACTCTCCTTCAATGGCGTAATCTGATTCTAAACTGCACTGCCACAATTCATTGGTAGTAAACCAACTCAACGTGCGAAGACATCAAGAAATTCGCAATTCCTTGCTACTACCAAATGGACAAACCCTCGTTTTCCAGAATTCCCAAGCACAAGTTTTTTTTTAAAAGAAGATAATGGATGGCCTTCAAGCTTTCGAAATTCCTCTATATAGGAAACAGTTTCTTCATGAAGACTCGAAATATGAAGCTTCAACTTCACTCCATTTATAACTTAAAGCACCGACTTTATAATATAATTGTTGCCAACCAAAGCCTTCATTAACCAAAGTCTAATTCCAAAGTCAAGAAGTCATTAATAAATAATAACTTAGACTTAAATAAATGGCCCCAAAACATTAATTAATTAAGCCAAGGTCAATTAATCAAATACATTATCGATCCCAACCACTTCATCTGCTCTGCTCTGATTAAACCACTGAACGAACACCTTGCCACCAATAGAAGTTGACAGGAGATGACTTACTAAAAATAGTAAGTTCATCACAAAAGACCTCCAAAACAAGACATTAGCCCACGGAGGTCGCAGTGATGGGCTAATAACTTCATCTGTCAGATCCCTACTAAAATAGGGACATCACACACCACTACTTCCTACAATGGCAACCATGGCTTTATAAAGAGCTCCAGGAAGATTCCCGAAGGGTTACAAATAGGCCGACATACTTTATCTATTATTTTATTATTCGGGCCCCCTTTTATTAATTAATTAAAGGTCCTTTTTAATATTATTTAATTTTTGGGACCACTTAATTAATTAATTTAATTAAGTCGCTTTATTCAAAATTTGGGGACATCACACATCACCCCATAGTAGTCATAGGTTTCATTCAAAGCATTTCTCTTCTCTTTTTCCAGAAAGTAGTAGTTTAGGTGAGTACCAAAGGAGCTAGCCTTCTCCAAAGGTTTACCTCTATTGTCAAAGCCTACACTTCTTCCAATATTTCACTGAATGGTTAAACTGGGTTCAACAAGGGTGCACATTCTGGTGATAACATCTTTTGGCACTCGGTGGGACTGAGAACTGATTCTCAATTCATTTCAAACCTTATATTGCTGCTGTTTGGTGTGTACAATAGTTGTTTCAACCTTTTTGTGGCAACCAAATCACATACCTGGTGACTCCGTGCTGAAGTCTATTGGTTTCAGCTGTACGAGTTCTAGTATGTTTCAAAATTTGTTGAAAGTAAATCTGATTTTCTAAGTTTCCAACTTCTTGAATGAAAAAAGATGTCTCTATTTGATGGAAGTATGTCATATCTGTAATGTCCCCTTTTTTTCAATTCCAGGAGACTAGGAGTCTTATTCCACTATATTTCCTCACTTATTGTGTCAAAAGATGTTTATGAAGCAAGTAATGGAAGATAATCTAATTTGAAATGTGTTATAACAAGTTTGAAAGAAAGTAATGAAAGATAATTATTCAATCTAACTTTATTTATTTACAATTTCTGTTTATGATGCTGCAATGAAATAAAATATATTTGTTCACAGTTTTATGTTGTTTCTGATATAGCAATAGTATTGTGCAATGACGGATATCTGTGTACGGGTAATTCTTGCAATCTCTCAAGAAGGTAAATAACTGGAATCTCTTGGTAAGAGACCTAATTATTCACAGGCTGGAGATGTCGTGTCTAATGTATCCTTTAGCAAAATTCAATAATAATTCTAGCATACAATTGTTGTTTGTGATTAATGTTTTTAATCCACGCAATGAAGTATGAATTGTTGTTTCTAAGATTGCGAATTGTCCTTGCAATTTGGTGTTGTCTCTGATTGGGCAATTGATGTTTGCAACTTGTAGAAAGCCTATATGGCTTGCGCTCAATCTGAACAATTCCAATAAGGAATCAAAATGTATAAAATAATTATTCTCCAATGCTGCCCAACTGAGAGGAATTTATCTCCCTCTTATACTTGGTATGTTGAAGGGGTACTTTTTCAAGAGACATGTCTTTGTCCCTTCATAAGAAATCAATCCTAAATGACATCCATTCAAAATTAATGCTCCTTTACTAATCCGTGTTTGGTTGATGATTACTTAGTCCTCATTGTACCTTTTGACTTCAACCATAATCACTGACCATAATAATTATTAGTCTGTCCTAATCATGAATGATTATGAGACCATTAGCAAGGCAATGATAATCTTTATCGCTCCACACATATTCTGATTGCCATCTTTCATATATTGCCCAACTTTATCATTAGTCTTCTTTGCATTAATCTAACTATGGTGATATATTAACAATTGACTTTCATCGTGCCTACTCATATTCAATTAAGAACTATATATGATATGGACTATGGTCTTGCTAATTGTTAGTTAAGATTAGTCACAAAGGTCGATATTACTTGTTGACATTTACTAATCCTTGGTTGCCATTGGTGATGTTATATTCACGTCACACACCCTTTCATATATGATTGTCGCTACTAACAATGCTATGTCCTTAATATGGGGTCACTATAATATTCATCATTGATATTGCTAATCAAGCTGATGTGTAACATAATCCACTTGGCTGAAGAAAATGGTTTCTCCATAATTCGATGGACTTCAAAGATTAGCGTTGGTCGTTGTTTCATTAAGTTAATTGCAATTTTTGTTTAGGCTTCACAAAAGTTTGGTGTTTGGCTAAGAAAATGGGATATTACAATATCCTCCGTTTCATGAAAATGTGTGATGAACCTCGTCTAAGGTAATAAATTTATTTATGTATTTATCCACATGTCCAATGAATATATTGATGAACCTCGTCTAAAGTAATAAATTTATTTATGTATTTATCCACATGTCCAATGAATATATTTCAAATCATGAAAAACAAATGCAGATGACTAGATCATTAACATCATAATCGTATACGAATTCCAAAGATTCACACACTTGCATGAATTGATATAATATACCAAATATTGTGTACTTGATAAACAATTATAATATATATATTATATCTAATATATTATAATCTAAATATAATATTATATATATATAATCATAATAAAGAGGAAATATATTATAATATATACATACCAGTCCCAGATATAAAATAACATATATCAAATAATAAATATAGATTAAAGTAAAATACCCAATGAGCAAACTAAAAGACAAAGACTAATCCTTAAGGAAAGTCATATCTTTCTCCCCTCCTCCCTCCCCAATGCAAGTATAAAGGGGGAAAAGTAAACGCTAGTCAGGAAATTATCACCAATCAGATACAAAGATATATTATAGTCAGCAAAATTAATATTGTCAGCAAGGCTACGATAGAAGCATATCAGGCATAAATATTAGTCAGCACAAAAAACTAATATTTTTAGCAAGACATTATACAGATATAAGCATACCAGGTCTGCAGTAAACAACAGTCCATAATCAGCAAGGAAGTCTCCAACACTCAGATCAATTGAGATATTTGGGATGGAACAGTCCTAAGGGATACTTCAAATCAAATTTAATAATTATAAAAGTGGAGATACCAGATCAGACTTTGTTGACAACTAAGTACATGTATAATCAATTATATTTATATTTACTAATTATGAATACATTCTTAGTGAATGTCAAGAATGATCCAAGCCATGCTTGGTGGAGGGCATTCTTAGTGAATGTCAAGAATGATCCAAGCCATGCTAGGTGGACGGCATTCTTAGTGAATGTCAAGACTCCAAGTTGGGAATCTAGAGAGACATTGTGATGATCTCTTGGACACCATATATATTGGTAATGGGAAAATACATATGCATATGTGATAGAGGGATACACCTTGATGGGTATCCGTAAGGCTTGGGAAGAGATGGATAAACCAATGTTGGTTATCTCTTCCCAAGACTAATTACGATGGATAAACCAATGTTGGTTATCCTAGAGGCCTTAGTGGAGTTAGATGAAAATGAGATGGTGCATAGTTGAGGAACACTTTAATCTTGGTCGTAAGCCAACTGGGGCCCCTAGAGATCCTCCCCAAAGAGCTAGGAACTAGATTTTGGGCTGTCCCAAAAGATTAGGTTGGGACTAGTTGTGGAATTACAATATAGTTTTTTTATTAGCATATATATATATATATATATCTTTGTATTAAATATACTAATAAGTGTTGCAAGTTTTCACGTCAAGGAGTCATGCTACAATCAACCTACGAAGCGTGGACATTATAGTGGTATCAAAGCATAACCTTGCCATCCTGTGGAAGATAGTTCATGCAAACATATCAACATAGAAAGGGCACAATAAAAATGGTCGAGAAATTGGCAAACAAATTTAGGTGTTTCATGGAACAAACCAGTGAGAGATTTGAGAAGACTAATCAATTCATTCTCCAAGCTATTCAAAGCATGAACAATAGCTGTAATGAAAGACCCATTCTGAGTTCAAGGAGTGACACTCATTCCAACCATTCTGAGAATGAACATTCCACCCAAAGTTCCATCCTTAGGCAAAATATTCCTCCATTTCTACCTAGATAAGAGCCCATCATGGAAGAAGAAGCGCCCATCACAAACAATGTATAACTTGCTCAAATGTATGCTAAGCTGAACCAAACAATTCAAAATCAAAAACCCTTTATAAAGAGTATTATGAAGTCAAGACCCAAGTAAATTCCTCTAGGAGAAAAAACATTCAGACAAAGATCTAAAATCAAAGATAAACAAAACGAATTTACTATGATTTGATGGTTCTAGCAAAATTACCGCAAAATCATGGGTCCAAAAACATGACACCTATTTATCACTTAGTCCTATGACCAAAGAAAATGCTATTAAATTTTCCATCCTCCACCTATCTAGAATAGCTCGTGATTGGTGGCATTAAGGCATCATTACTGAAGGTCACAAAAGTATCACCACCTATTGTTTCACCCAAAAGCTCATTTGTAGATTTGAACAAAAACATCCTAAGTGGTATTTCAAAGAGTTAATCAATCTTAAACAAATTGGAACTGTAGAAGATTTTTCCAATGAATTCCAAAAGTTATCATTCACAGTTCTGGATCTAGCCCAAAGAACGCTCCTACATTTGTTTAATCAAGAGCTTAAGGACTCCATCAAAAATATAGTAAACCCTTTGGAACGTCAAACTCTGGGACAAGCCATACAAAAAGCAACGACAGTTCAAATCAATGCTTCAAAAAAAACCCAAGTACCCTCCAAAAACCCTACACAGGCATGAAGGGCAAAGAAAGGACAACCAAGTAAAGAAGTGTCATCTATGCAAAGAACCATGGCCTACAGGTCATAGATGCCAAAGGCGAGAGGATCTACAAAGGAAAGGATTATGTTCCAAATGTAAAGAGCCATGGGAACGTGGCCATCAATACAAAAGATGACAAGTCCAGAAAATTGAGGAAGCTTGTGATGATGAAATGTCTATCAAAAGAGCAAAGTTTGATGAAAATGAACATGGCTAATTAGTAGTCATTACTCAAGAAAATGAGCATAGACCATTTAGAATCAAGGGAACACTTAAAGGGAAAAAAGTGATTGCCTTGGTAGACACTAGAGCCTCCGACAACTTTATTAATAAGCACCTAGTGAAGAAAAGGAGATTTAGGACCCAAGATTTCATGGGTTTCAAAGTGGTTAGTAGATGGGTCCAATGACCAATGTACAAAGGTCATTCCCCAATTAGAGACCACCCTAGGTGAACACACAGTAAAGGGAGACTTCTATGTTGTAAACTTACAAAGTGATGTTATCCAAGGAATTCCTTGAATAAATTCTTTGGGGTGTTTCACCCTGGATATTCTAAATTCACAGATATGTTTCAAAGATGAAGGACAATAAATAACATTAAGAAGACTACCTGATGGTTCTTCCGAGCTAGTATCATGTAAAAGAATGGAATGAATCCTTAGGAATGACCAAGGAGAAGGATATCCCAATGTATGGTTTTAGATAGGTCATCTACTCATGAGAAAGCAATCCATGTAGATATTTGCCCTATTTTAAGAAAATACAAAAGGGTTTTTGTAGACATCCCCCCAAGTCTCCCCCCAAAAAGAGGCCTTTGTAAGAACCCCAATAGGTTCTAGCTTTACCACTGTATTACTCCTTGCGATTTTTCTCTTAAATCTTCAATTTTGTGTTATATGCATTTCGTCAAACAGTTGTCATGCTTAATTAAGAACACTACATCATGTCGTCATAAGAAACATACTAACAACATATATCTAAAACCTGAGTTAGTTGAACAAGTAACATAGGCAGTAAACCAAACAGTTGGCATTCATCATA
Source organism: Thuja plicata (assembly GCA_018584345.1). Lineage (NCBI taxonomy): Eukaryota > Viridiplantae > Streptophyta > Pinopsida > Cupressales > Cupressaceae > Thuja > Thuja plicata. The sequence continues at coordinate 2,998,502 of MU225868.1, read as the reverse complement.
CGTTGTTGGTGTTCAAGGCATCACACCAGACATATTGACAAACACTTGGCAAGCAAACTGTATAAACTCAGAATTCTGACTTTACTTCCAACTCTAAACTGTAATTCTTATTTTCAAAACTAGACAATTTACAATGATAATATAATGCATATGAAATTTATCTAAACTTTATTGAGATGAACCTATGGCTGTTAGCATGCTTCAAATGACACCCCAATTCATAACGGTATTCTGTGAAATAACCACAATCTGACGCCAAGGCTTGGAAGATTTAATGGAAGGCACTCTACCTCGAAATCATGCCTACAGATATTAAACGCTGACCCTGTAATTAAATCGCAGCCTCCAAAGTAATTGCCACTGCCTATAGAGTAAATTGCTGCTACTTGGACACCAAACGCAAGTCTTTGAATGAGTGCAAATCTTTATTAAAACTGCCCTCTACCCTTGCATAATGGTTCTAACATTAACTGGGCTGCCAATTCCTTGTATCACTGCAATTAAATTTGTAGGCAATGTATAACTCCAGCCCTCTAATTCCTTCATAGTTAGACGCAATTATGGCCTCTGAGTCAGACAATCATGATGGCAGAATTCACTGGTTATCTATTTATTTCTAAAGACGTATTCCAGCTTTTATTTTAGCATTTTAAAAATTTAAATGCATGCTTGCATTAGCCTAAACTATGGGTTGTGTGGTTGCATGATTGAATCTTTTCATATTTTGTTCCTCTCTTTATTGATAAAAGAGCTTGTGTTGCATTGCAAATCATATAATAAAGTTCAGTTTTGTAATGTATTTGCAATGTATTGCAGAAAGTCATTTATTTCCAGCACCAATGCACTCCAAATCCTCATACACAGTAGATCTTTTCATACCTGTGCAAGCATTCGTGCTTGGTTATGCTTTCTTATTTGCTTGCACCGTGTTTGTGTAATGACCCTTACTATAAAGGCCACTAAAATCTCTAATGCTGGACTGAGTAATTTCGTCAAACACTTTCCCTGCAACCTGAGTTTGCTGATGTATGCTTGTTTTGATATGACTGTTTGGTACCAACGATGTTTTTAATGATTGCAAATGATTACTAAGTAACTATTAGAAAAGCTAAATGATATGTAACTTCTTCTGATCTCCTTTTTAATGCAAATACATGAAGTTCTGATATGAAAA
>MU225868.1:2959043-2995919 GCA_018584345.1 Thuja plicata | reverse complement strand
CCCCGCATAATACATAATAATAAAAATAAGCTCCAATAACCTCTCCAAGAGCAAATATGACCAACTGATCTGCAAAATGACTCTCTCCACATCGCCACCAGTCTACGAGAGCCCATGATAGACTGATACGGCACGCCAAACGATGTCAGCCAAAATGGGGACATGACAGTTTGCACCGGTATCTAAGACCTACAATGTTTGAAGAGGGTCAGCAACAAGTTGAAAAACCATACCTTACTCCATGCATCCTAATTAGGAACAAGATGTGCTCCTTCAGTTGTGATGTATCACTGCTGTTTTCCTCTTTTTCCTGCACTTCTGTTCATTCTGAAATATATCTCCATTTATAGTTTTAAGAGTAACCACTGCTTGTGTGGACCACTTTTAAATGTTGTACCTTTATTTAAATGAGCAAAGTCTCTTCTCAAAAATGTAATAAAAATGAAAATGGCTTGAACCTTTTGCTTTCTCTTTTAAAGAACATGGACTTTTAACATATTTGAACTTTGCATCTATGTTTCTGATAACTTAGGACAGCAAACTGCAGTCTTTTACAAATTTTTCAATATAGCTTAGAATTGCATCACCAACTTAAAACTGAGAAAACATCCTGATGTATGAATGCAATCTGATAAATGAGATAATCTTTGATAACAACATGAACCTCTTTCACTAAAATAATCAGATCTTACACCAGCCCTACCAGTTAGAACAACTGTAGTGAAAATTGGTAACAATTACAATTCAAACTTCCAGCTTCAACCACACACTTCTCATAACTTAATGCACATCCTTGATAATGGCGTTTGAAATAATAATATTTAATTCCTCCGCTGTCATAAATTGGTGCCAACATATAAATTAAAATTATAACCACCAATGACACTTTAAATATAACTTAGCCCATTCACTTTATTATTTTATATTTGGACAATAAAATATATTATTAATAATGTACGACTTGATTAATAATAAAATAATTGTGAACTCAGGCAATAAAAATTTCTCCAAGGGATCAACTATATATCTAGATGTATACTTCAAACGCCAGATAACCAAGTGCCCTTCTAAATATAAAAATTGCACAAAATTGACTTACTATATAATGTAAGTCTCTAAAAATGAGCTATGTTGAATGAGATATGTTGATGCCAACCAATCTCTGCACTGCCACCAAACTGCTCAGGTGCCCTACTAAAAATAGTAACTCTGACTTCCTGAAAAGGTAACTTACTATAAATAGTAAATTTACCAATCTGACTCAAACAAAGCGCAATCCTGAACATCCTTGACCACTGGAGTCATAAAGGCTAACAACTGCCACGTGAAACCCTCTGTGATGCCCAAACTGGACCCTCTAATCCACCATACAAGCCTATGAGGATCAAATAATAGTCTAATCCTTCAAACTCTGATGCTCGCGAAAAAGGGAACATTACAGCTTTGAGCACCCTATAGAACTAGAGGAAGGAACAAAGCCTATAATAACAACTCCTTATAGACATCCTAAAAAATTCATGGAGGAAATTGAAAGAACCATCAAAGAATTATTAGAAATGGGTCACATTCAGCCAAGTAGTTGTCCTTTTGCTTCCTCAGTGCTACTAGTCAAGAAGAAAGATGGAACTATAAGGATGTGTATATCCTATTCCAAGGATAGATGAATTAATGGATGAACTACATGCAGCCCGCTATTTTTCCAAAATTGACACGAGGTCGAGATACCATCAAGTCAGAATGAGGAAAGAGGATGTAGAAAAAACAACTTTTAGATGCCATTATGGATAGATTGAATTCCTAGTCTTTCCATTTGGCCTCACCAATTCTCCAGCAACCTTCTAATCATGTATGAACCATATTTTCAGGCAGCAGTTGAAGAAATTCCTAATCCTATTCTTTGATGATATACTTATCTACAATAAAACATGGGACGAACATCTAGGACAAATTGAAGAAGTCTTGAATATTTTAGAAACAGAGTTAATATATGCCAGAATTTCAAGTGTGAGTTTGGGTTCGAAGAGATACTCTGCTTGGGAGTAGTCATGCCAGAATTAAATATACTAATAAGTGTTGCAAGTTTTCACGTCAAGGAGTCATGCTACAATCAACCTAGGAGGCGGGGACATTATAGTGGTATCAAAGCATAACCTTGCCATCCTGTGGAAGATAGTTCATGCAAACATATCAACATAGAAAGGGCACAACAAACATGGTCAAGAAATTGGCAAACAATTTAGGAGTTTCATGGAACAAACCAGTGAGAGATTTGAGAACACTAATCAATTGATTCTCCAAGTTATTCAAAGCGTGAACAATAGCTGTAATGAAAGACCCATTCTGAGTTCAAGGAGTGGCACTCATTCCAATCATTCTAAGAATGAACATTCCACCCAAAGTTCCATCCTTAGGAAAAATATTCCTCCATTTCTACCTAGATAAGAGCCCATCATGGAAGAAGAAGAGCCCATCACAAACAATGTAGAACTTGCTCAAATGTATGCTAAGCTCAACCAAGCAATTCAAAATCAAAAACCCTTTATAAAGAGTATTATGAAGTCAAGACCCAAGTAAATTTCTCTAGGAGAAAAAACATTCAGATAAAGATCTAAAAGCAAAGATAAACAAAACGAATTTACTATGATTTGATGGTTCTGGCAAAATTACCGCACAATCATGGGTCCCAAAACTTGACACCTATTTATCTCTCTGTCCTATAACCGAAGAAAATGTTGTTAAATTTTCGATCCTCCACCTATCTAGAATAGCTCGTGATTGGTGGCATTAAGGCATCATTACTCAGGGTCACAAAAGTATCACCACCTATTGTTTCACCCAAAAGCTCATTTGTAGATTTGACCAAAAACATCCTAAGTGGTATTTCAAAGAGTTAACCCATCTTAAACAAGTTGGAACGGCAGAAGATTTTTCCAATGAATTCCAAAAGTTATCCTTCACAGTTCCGGATCTAATCCAAAGAAGGCTCCTACATTTGTGTATTCAAGAGCTTAAGGACTCCATCAAAAATATAGTAAACCCTCTCGAACATCAAACTCCGGGAGAAGCCATACAAAAAGCAACGACAGTTGAAACCAATGCTTCAAAAAAAACCCAAGTACCCTCCACCAAAAACCCTACACAGGTATGACGGGCAAACAAAGCACAACCAAGCAAAGAATTGTCATCTATGCAAAGAACCATGGCCTACAAGTCATAGATGCCAAAGGAGAGAGGATCTACAAAGGAAAGGATTATGTTCCAAATGTAAAGAGCCATGGGAACGTGGACATCAATACAAAAGATGACAAGTGAACAAAATCAAGGAAACTTATGATGATGAAATGTCTATCAAAAGAGAAAAGTTTGATGACAATGAACATGGCTAATTAGTAGTCATTACTAAAGAAAACGAACATAGACCATTTAGAATCAAGGGAACACTTAAAGGGAAAAAAGTGATTGCCTTGGTCGACACTAGAGCCTCTAAAAACTTTATTAATAAGAACCTAGTGAAGAAAAGGAGATTGAAGACCCAAGATTTCAAAGGAAAGGATTATGTTCCAAATGTAAAGAGCCATGGGAACATGGACATCAATACAAAAGATGACAAGTGCACCAAATCGAGGAAACTTATGATGATGAAATGTCTATCAAAAGAGAAAAGTTTGATGAAAATGAACATGGCTAATTAGTAGTCATTACTCAAGAAAACGGACATAGACCATTTAGAATCAAGGGAACACTTAAAGGGAAAAAAGTGATTGCCTTTGTAGACACTAGAGCCTCCGACAACTTTATTAATAGGCACCTAGTGAAGAAAAGGAGATTGAAGACCCAAGATTTCATGGGTTTCAAAGTGGCATTAGTAGATGTTTCCATTGACCAATGTACAAAGGTCATTCCCCAATTAGAGATCACCTTGGGTGAACACACAGTTAAGGGAGACTTCTATGTTGTAAACTTACAAAGTGATGTTATCCAAGGAATTCAGTGAATAAAATCTTTGGGGTGTTTCACCATGGATATTCTAAATTCACAGATATGTTTCAAAGATGAAGGACAATAAATAACATTAAGAAGACTACCTGATGGTTCTTCCGAGCTAGTATCATGTAAAAGAATGGAACGAATCCTTAGGCATGACCAAGGAGAAGGATATCCCAATGTATGGTTTTAGATACGTCATCTACTCATGAGAAAGCAATCCATGTAGATATTTGCCCTATTTTAAGAAAACACAAAAGGGTTTTTGTAGGCATCCCCCCAAGTCTCCCCCCAAGTCTCCTCCCAAATAGAGGCTTTTGTAAGAACCCCAACAAGTTCTATCTTTACCACTGTATTACTCCTTGCAATTTTTCTCTTAAATCTTCAATTTTGTGTTATGTGCATTTCGTCAAACAATTGTCATGCTTAGTTAAGAACATTACTTCATCATGTCGTCATAAGAAACATACTAACAACATTTATCTAAAACCTGAAGTAGTTGAACAAGTAACATAGTTATTAAACCAAATAGTTGGCATTCATCATATGTTGCGGGTGTTCAAGGCATCACACCAGACATATTGACAAACACTTGGCGAGCAAACTGTATAAAGTCATAATTCTGATTTTACTTCCAACTCTAAACTCTAATTCTTATTTTCAAAACTAGACAATTTACAATGATAATATAATGCATATGAAGTTTATCTAAACTTTATTGAGATGAACCTGTGGCTGTTAGCATGCTTCAAATAACACCCCAAATCATAACGGTGTTCTCTGAAAATAACCACAATCTGACGCCGAGGCTTGGAGATTTAATGGAAGGCACTCTACCTCAAAATCATGCCAACAAATATTAAACGCTGACCCTGTAATTAAACCACAGCCTGCAATATAATTGCCACTCCCTGTAGAGTAAATTGCTGCTCCTTCAACACCAAACACGCAGGTCTTTGAATGAGTGCAAATCTGTATTAAAACTGCCCTCTACCCTTGCATAATGGTTCTGACATTAATTGGGCTGCCAATTTGTTGTATCAATGCAATTAAATTTGTAAGCAATCTATAACTCCAGCCCTCTAATTCCTTCACAATTAGACACAATTATGGCCTCTGAGTCAGACCATCATGATGGCAGAATTCCCTGGTTATCTATTTATTTCTAAAGATCTATTCCAGCTTTTATTTCTGCATTTTAAAAATTTAAAGGCATGCTTGCATTAGTCTAGACTCTAAACCACAGGTTGTGTGGTTGCATGATTGAATATTTTCATATTTTGTACCTCTCTTTATTGATAAAAGAGCTTGTATTGTATTGCAAATCATATAATAAAGTTCAGTTTTGCAATGTATTTGCAATGTATTGCAGAAAGTCATTTATTTCCAGCACCAATGCACTCCAAATCCTCATACACTGCAGGTCTTTTTTCGTGCTTGGTTATGCTTCCTTATTTGCTTGCACCGAGCTTGCACCGGTATCTAAGACCTACAATGTATGAAGAGGGTCAGCAACAAGTTGAAGAACCATACCTTACTCCATGCATCCTAATTAGGAACAAGATGTGCTCCTTCAGTTGTGATGTATCACTGCTGTTTTCCTCTTTTTCCTGCACTTCTGTTCATTCTGTAATATATCTCCATTTATAGTTTTAAGAGTAACCACTACTTGTGTGGACCACTTTTAAATGTTGTACCTTCATTTAAATGAGCAAAGTCTCTTCTCAAAAATGTAATAAAAATGAAAATGGCTTGAACCTTTTGCTTTCTCTTTTAAAGAACATGGACTTTTAACATATTTGAACTTTGCATCTTTGTTTCTGATAGCTTAGGACAGAAAACTGCAGTCTTTTACAAATTTTTCAATATAGCTTAGAATTGCATCACCAACTTAAAACTGAGAAAACATCCTGATGTATGAATGCAATCTGATAAATGAGATAATCTTTGATAACAACATGAACCTCTTTCACTAAAATAATCAGAGCTTACAACAGCCCTACCAATTAGAACAACTGTAGTGAAAATTGGTAACAATTACAATTCGAACTTCCAGCTTCAACCACACACTTCTCATAACTTAATGCACATCCTTGATAATGGCATTTGAAATAACAATATTTAATTCCTCCATCGTCATAAATTGGCACCAACATATAAAAAAATATTATAACTATTAACGACACTTTTAATATAAAATATATATTTGGACTATAAAATATATTATTAATAATGTACAACTTGATTAATAATAAAATAATCGTGAACTCAGGCAATAAAAATTTCTCCAAGGGATCAACTATAAATCTAGATGTATACTGCAAATGCCAGATAAACAAGTGCGCTGCTAAATATAGAAACTGCACAAAACTGACTTACTATAAATAGTAAGTCTCTGAAAATGAGCTATGTTAAAGCCAACCAATCTTTGCACTGCCACCAACCTGTTCAGGTACCCTGCTAAAAATAGTAACTCTGACTTCCTGAAAAGGTAACTTACTATAAATAGTAAAAGTGTCAATCTGACTCAAATGAAGGGCAATCCTGAACATCCTTGACCACTGGAGTCATAAAAGCTAACAACTGCCACCTAGAAACCTCTGTGATGCCCAAACTGGACCCTCTAATCCACCATACTAGCCTATCAGGATCAAAAAATAGTCTAATCCTTTAAACTCTCATGCTCGCAAAAAAGGGAACATTACAGCTTTGAGGACCCTATAGAACTAGAGGAAGCAACAAAGCCTGTAATAACAACTCCTTGTAGACATCCTCACAAATTCATGGAGAAATTGAAAAAACCATCAAAGAATTATTATAAATGGGTCACATTCAGCTAGGTAGTTGTCCTTTTGCTTCCTCAGTGCTACTACTCAAGAACAAAGATGGAACTATGAGGATGTGTATAGACTATAAAGCCCTAAATAAAAAAACCATTAAGAATCAATATCCTAATCCAAGGATAGATGAATTAATGGATGAACTACATGGAGCCCGCTATTTTTCCAAAATTGACACGAGGTCGAGATACCATCAAGTAAGAATGAGGAAAGAGGATTTACAAAAAACAACTTTTAGATGCCATTATGGATAGTTTGAATTCCTAGTCTTTCCATTTGGCCTCACCAAATCTCCAGCAATCTTCTAATCATGTATGAACCATATTTTCAGGCAGAAGTTAAGGAAATTCCTACTCATATTCTTTGACGATATAGTTATCTACAATAAAACATGGGAGGAACATCTACGACGGATTGAAGAAGTCATGAACATTTTAGAAATAGAGATAATATATGCCAAAATTTCAAGTGTGAGTTTGGGTTAGATGAGATACTCTACTTGGGAGGATTCATGCTAGAATTAAATATACTAATAAGTGTTGCAAGTTTTCACGTCAAGGAGTCATGCTACAATCAACCTAGGAGGCGGGGACATTATAATGGTATCAAAGCATAATCTTGCCATCCTGTCGAAGATAGTTCATGCAAACATATCAACATAGAAAGGGCACAACAACCATGGTCGAGAAATTGGTAAACAAATTTAGGAGTTTCATGTAGCAAACCAGTGAGAGATTTGAGAAGACTAATCAATTGATTCTCCAAGCTATTCAAAGCATGAACAATAGCTGTAATGAAAGACCCATTCTGAGTTCAAGCAGTGACACTCATTCCAACCATTCCGTGAATGAACATTCCACCCAAATTTCCATCCTTAGGAGAAATATTCCTCCATTTCTACCTAGATAAGAGCCCATCATGGAAGAAGAAGAGCCCATCACAAACAATGTAGAACTTGCTCAAATGTATGCTAAGCTAAACCAAGCAATTCAAAAGCAAAAACCCTTTATAAAAAGTATTATGAAGTCAAGACCCAAGTAAATTCCTCTAGGAGAAAAAACATTCAGATAAAGATCTAAAATCAAAGATAAACAAAATGAATTTACTATGATTTGATGGTTCTGGCAAAATTACCGCACAATCATGGGTCCAAAAACTTGACACCTATTTATCTCTTAGTCCTATGACCGAAGAAAATGTTGTTAAATTTTCGATCCTCCACCTATCTAGAATAGCTCGTGATTGGTGGCATTAAGGAATCATTACTCAAGGTCACAAAAGTATCACCACCTATTGTTTCACCCAAAAGCTCATTTGTAGATTTGACCAAAAACATCCTAAGTGATATTTCAGGAGATTAGAAAACAGATATCATCTCTGAATACATCAAAGACCCCAAACAAAATGAGATCTTAGAGGGAAGAATGCTCAATGAAGAATTGAATGTTTGGGATGATGTCATCCTATATAAGGGAAGAGTGTTCTTGACTCCACAATAAAAAATGAAGAGCAAGATTATGAAAGAGTACCATAACAACCCTCTATCCAGACATCAGGTGTACTACAAAACATATAAACAAATTAGCGAAAATATTCATGGAAAGGATTGAAGAAAGATGTACAGGAATGCTGATATGACAACAAAATAAAACAGAGCAGAAACACCCTGTAGGTTTACTACAACCATTACCCATTCTCAACAAGAAGTGGGAAAGCATTTCAATGGACTTCATGGCAGGACTACCTAGGATTCATGGAGAAGACAACATTTATGTGGTAGTAGATAGAATCACAAAGTGTGCGCAATTCATTACGGTTTCAATAGAATATAAGGCACCTCAAATAGAGAAACTATTCTTCAAAGAAGTTTTTCACCTCCATGGACTCGCCAAGAATATTGTTAGTGATAGAGATAGAAAGTTCTTTAGTCAATTCTTGCAAGGACTCTTCTAACTAGCACGGACAGATTTAACCCCTAGCACAAGCTATCATCCCCAAACTGATGGATAAACTCAAATAGTCAATAAATGGATAGAAGGATATTTGAGGCACTATATCACTGGCGAGCATACTGGTTGGATTAAAAGGTTGCACTTAGGGGAATATTGCTACAATACTACATATCACATGTCAATTGGGATGAGCCCTTTCAAATCCCTATATGGGTATGAGGCTACTTCCTTCGAGAGTTTTATTAACGAAGAAGGAAGAGTGCCAGGTTCAGAAGACTAAATAAAACAAAGCATAGATATTAAAATCTTAAAGGAGAATCTACATTAGGCTTAGAATCAACAAAAGATCTACGCCAGTCGAAACTACGTAGAAAGAACATTTGAAATTGGAGATTTAGTGTTTTAATGGTTACAACCATATAAACAAGCCTCAATTAACAAAAGTGGTGCTGAAAAACTAAAGCCTTGGTTCTACAGACCATATAAGGTATTGAGAAAGATTGGAGAAGTAGTTACGAGATAGAACTACCCAAGAATAGCAACATTCGCAATGTATTCCATGTTTCGAGACTCAAAAGAGTTCTTGGACAGCAAGTGCTGCAAGTGACGAGGGACAATCATTTTCGAGCCAGAGATTATCGTTGACACTCGAAGGAAGAAATTAAGGAAAAGAACTATTATCGAGTTCCTATTCAAGTGGAAAGGTCTACCAGAGGAAGATGCCACTTGAGACAAAGAAGATATTAAAATGCTTGAGGACCAACGAATTCAGGGCGGGGGGACTATTATGACCCTCGAGTAAGGTGATAAAATTATTATTGTAATTATCCACATATCCCATGAATATAATTCAAATCATACTAAAGGAAGGATGTGGAGTTATACTACAGGGATCTATCTCTGATGAGGTAGAGGTCAAGTGGAGACATATATTAATGAGTTTCAATGTGTGGCAGTTATGGTACCCGAGATGCCTCAAAGTTGTGTTGTGATGCTCTTTATAGAGGGACTACATGGTTTGGTCCGAGCATTCAAACCAAGGACCCTTAATAAGGCCATTGAGACTACATTCAGACATGATACATCACGACCACCATCTTCTTGTGTAAAGAGTCATATCAGAGGCCCTCTACACAAGCCAAGAGCACACCCACACCTCCCAAGATAGATCAGGAGTCGCGCAATGAATTAAGAAGGAAGAAACTTTGTTTCACATGTAAGGAGCCTTGGGATCCAAGACACAGGTGCCTTGGGAAAGGCAAAGCATATCTTGTTGAGGTACATTGAAATGTGGAGAAAGAGCATATTACGGACACAGGTTCTGAGGGAGATGATGATGAGGTTATTGAGGCACGTGTGGATGTTAGTGGTACCGTTGCTACTATATTTGGCGTTCCTAGTTATCAGCCCTTCGTCATCAAAGGAATTTTCAAGGAGCACTAGGTCTTATGTATGATAGATAGTGGTGCTACTCATTTCAGTAATGAGAGCTTTTGCAGTGCAAAACAAATCCGATCCTGAGAGTTATTCCCCCTAGATCCTTCCCACTACGGACTCGAGGTCATGGCAGCATTCTTCACCCGAGGACCACATACTAACCCGTTTCCAAATAGATCATAGTCATACTTAGTTCTCCTTACCATCTCTCCCAAAGGACACCTATGCACAAGTTCCCATGGTTTATTTTAGGACTCCCTTCAATCATTAACTCTTCCCATTAAGGATATTGAGGTCTACAATTGATCTCCAACTATTAATATTCATAATTCAGCATAAATATGCTAGAACACTTTCAGGTTCACCTCATTGACAAAAATGACTAGGTCGATTACCCAACAAAAATAACTCTCACTATCCGCACACATATTGCAACCATTATCATATGACTCAAAGCACTTCTTTCAATATCCAACATCATGCGGCGCACAAAACACCAAACACGACAATAATATTGATGTGAGGTGTTTATACTCAATATACTAGATAAATATGTTAACCTAGAACCTTACTACAAGCATATTTACTACACTACCTTTACATACAATGGTGCAACATGATATTCTTAGTCCAATTCATTGACTGGATAATGTCCGCGCTCGGTACTCATATCAAAGATTTAATCTAGAGCACATTGAAGTTACAACTAATTGATGACCTTAGTGCTATTGTCAGCTATCTTTGTCACAACCCCAATAACACTGGGCATCGATCACCCCCACGCTATAAGAGACCTAAACTGAACCCTACCAATGAAATTGTTAGCTCTTGTTATCACTACCCGCAAAGGAAGGTAAATACCCATGCAACCCTTACTGTATCAAATCCTGGATAAATATTCCTATGGATCACACTTGTGAGGGTAGATAACAAGATTCACAGTACTAAAGAAATGGATAAGTATAACAGAATTGATTAATAAGCTTGGATACATTATATCAGTCTAGTTATAACTCTAATTAAAGGATGTTGAGATCTTGAATACAACCTCTCCACGCTTTTCTTCCTAACCAACATACCACATCCAAAACTATCCCTTGACACTTGTTAGATCGAGTACCTAACACTAATTTCTCTCTGTTGCAACAACCATGTGGACTTAGACACTACGCCATAGTGGATACATAAAAATCAAGTTACATTCATGTAATCATAATTGTTGCATCTGATAGTTATATCTTAATACATACCTTGATGCAATAGAAAGTATTATGATACTAAATTCACAAACCATCTACACGATGTGTATCAATCATGGGGGTGGAATGTAACATGTTTATCGAAAATCTATGCCTCATACAAATTTATAGATTATTCGAACAACCAATAATTTAAATTCGAATAACCATAAAACACAATCAGGAAAATTGATGTCAAGCCTCCTTGGAGAACCCGTACACAACGTTTGATCACATTCCTGTCTAGGCTAGTCTAAGAACAAAAAGGCCCAAAACATGATAATATTTATTATACTAGATATTCACAAAAGCTAACTAACCACACTTACACAGTACACACACCTAACCTAAGATACCAACACAATTGGCAAATTTCTAGCACACTCCTAGACCCCATTTCCCTTAGTAGCTAACCTAGGAGCTTGTAGTGCTTCTCAAAAACCTTTTTTCTCATAACTTTCTTCATACACTTGATAATGTAGATCTCAAACGGGATTTGGATACCAATTTATCCTTTATTAAACATATCTAAAAAATTAGGTGGGCTTCTTTTGTAGGGCATGACCCAAAACTTGTTGTTTACGGCTAAAATTAGGTTTGTTTTTAGGACTGTTTTAGAACAGCAGGGATCATATTGATTGATAGGGCCCTAGGATTGATAGGGAAGTTGTAGATGGGGATTTCTAAAATGGAAAAACAGCCACAATGCATTGAGTACTCACAAAACACAAAAAATTCAAAAAAAAAAGTCCTACTGCTATCTAGAAGCATTTGCAAACCAAGGATTTCACGAAAACGCCACCTGCATGTGTCGACCACGTACGAAACTTGGCGCACTTTACTATAACCCTATAAGCGTCACATTTCCATAAGTTGGAGAATTTGGGCTGGTGGTATCATAAATTAAGCCCTTTCCCTAGATTGAGCCCACAAATCAAAAAACTGGGTGTCCAGACCTCAATTTATTTTTTGTTCACCTTAATCTATCCTTGATGAAGCGCATGTGCCTTCTTGGAGGTAATTGGATTGCGCTAGATTGATGTTTTTAAATCAAGCTTGCTGTCTTGTCAATCACAACATGACGGTTATGTGGAAAAGTGAACAAAACTAAATGAAAACTCTTCAAACTTCACACAACTGCATTATTCATGTCATACAACATCTCTACATACATAATTCTCATGGATTCATAAACAAGAGGTTATTCTCCTGCATTTAGCTAATCAAAATCCTCCCCTAATGTCACTCAACTATGCTTGTGGAAGCTCAACAAAATGCTAGAAAGGTAAAATCAGCTATCTATCAATGTGGTGCGCCTATCCAACTCACTTTGCACATCATTTTCAGCCATCCAAAAGACAACAATGACTTGCTCATGCAAGTGTCAAAATGGAAATAACAATTGGATCATATAGACAATAGTGACTGACACATACCCATCGGCTATCTATCTCTCTGCGCATAGTGCATCCTTGATAGAAAAAGAATGTCGGCACATTGGGCACTACACCATGGGTCCCATTATTTTCGTTGCTCTTTAGCACAAGAAGATATTTGGGAAGAGGATTTGGTGTATTAAATAAATACCAATATCAGCCTCATCTGATGTCTGGCGAATAGGGAAGGTCAAATAAGTGCAAAACAAATTCGATCCCGAGAGTTATTCCCCCTAGATCCTTCCCACTACGGACTCGAGGTCATGGGGGCATCCTTCACCGGAGGACCACCTACGTACCCGCTTCCAAACGGATCAAACTCACACTTAGTTCTCCTAACCAACTCTCCCAAAGGACACCTATCCACAAGTTCCCATGGTTTATTTTAGGACTCTCTTCAATCATTAACACTTCCCCTTAAGGATATTGAGGTCTACAATTGATTTCCAACTATTAATATTCATAATTCAGCATAAATATGCTAGAACACTTTCAGGTTCACCTCATTGACAAAAAGACTAGGTCGATAACCCAACCAAAATAGCTCTCACTATTCGCACACACATTGCAACCATTATCATATGACTCAAAGCACTTCTTTCAATATCCAGCATCATGCGGCGCACAAAACACCAAACACGACAAAAATATTGATGTGACGTGTTTATACTCAATATACTAGATAAATATGTTAACCTAGAACCTTACTACAAACATATTTACTACACTACCTTTACATACAATGGTGCAACCTGATATTCTTAGTCCAATTCATTGACTGGATATTGTTCGCGCTCGCTACTCATATCAAAGCTTTAATCTAGAACACATTGAACTTACAACTACCGTAAAGCACAAGTGTGCATTATTGAAAAGGGTTATAACTCGTATATACATATCTGTATTCTAAAAATCAATAGGCGATTGCCTATGAATCATTTTACTAAATTCATCCTTTCATAATGCTTAACCATATGCAAAGAAAGCCGACGTTGTTCCCAATTTAACAAACCCATAAAATGGCATTTCCATACAAGGATGTTGAGATCTCAAATCAAACATCTCCACCCTTTTTCTCATTAGCTACATAAACACTTAAAACTATCCCTTGACACAAAACTTAGATCGAGCCTTGACACTAATTTCTCACTGTTGCACCAACGTCCATGGTTATCATCGGACTTAGAAGTTATGCCATAGTGGATGCATAAACATCAATTTAATTTTTTGTAATCATTATCGCCGCATCTGATAGTTATTTCTTAATGCAAAGCCATATAAGGTTTCATTGACTATCTCAACCAATTAACCATGCCTTAGTGCACTAGAAAGTATTATTTACTGACGGTACTAAATTCACAACACATCTACACAGAATGTATCAATGATGGTGGTGGAATGTAACATGTTGAGAGAAAATCTATGTCCCACATGAATTTATAGATTATCCAAACAACTAAAATTGTAAATTCAAAGGCCAATAAAACACAATCAGGAAACCTAACGTCAAGCCTCCTTAGGGAACGCATACAAAATATTTGATCATTTTCCAGTCTAGGCTAGTATAAGAACAAAAATGCCCAAAACATGATAATATTTATTATACAAGTACATATTTACAAAACCTAACTATCCACACTTCTTCCATGCACACATCAAACCTGAGCTATCAAAACGATCAGCAAAATTCTACCACATTCCTCAACCCCATTTCCCTTAGTAGCTGAACTAGGAGCTTGTAGCGCTTATCAGGGAGTTTTTTTTCATAACTTTCTTCATACACATGATAATGTAGATCTCTGACCAGATTTGGATAACCAGTTAGCCTTTATTAAACATAAATGAAAATCAAGTGGGCTTGTTATGTACAGAATGGGCCATAACATACTTTTTAGAGTCTAATTAGGTTTGTTTTTAGGACTCGTACAGAACAGCAGAGATCAAATCGATTGATCAGGCCCTAGGATTGATGGGGCAGTTGTAAATGGGCATTTCTAACATGTCTATACAATCACCTTGCATTGATTAGTCACAAAACACAAGAAATTTCAAATAATACAATCATAGTGCCATGTAGAAGCGTTTGCAAACCAAGGGTTTCACGAAAAAGACATCTGCACGTCTGTGCCATGTACGAAACTTCTTACACTATATAGTAAACCTATAAGTATCATGAATAAAATATTTTGAGATGTTTGGCCGGCGGTATCAAAAAGTAAGCCCTTGCCCTAGTTTCAGACCTAAAAACACATAACTAGGGCTAAAAATCACAAAATTGGGTGTCCAGACCTCAATTTAATTTTTGATCACCTTATTGTGTCGTTGATGAAGAGCCTGTGACTTCACAGAGGTCAATGGACTGCACAAGAATCAAGTTGTTAAAATCAAGCTTGATGTCCTGTCGATGACAACATGACAGTTATGTGGAAAAGTAAACAAAACTCGATAAAACCACTTCAAACTTCACACAATTCCATTCCTCATGTCATACAGCATCTCTACATGCACAATTGTCATGGATTCATAAGAAGAGGTTGTTCTCTTGCGTTTAGCTCATCAAAATCCTCTCCTAAAGTCACTCAACCATCCCTATGGAAGCTCAACAACATGCAAGAAAGGGGAAATCAGCTATCTATCAAGGTGGCTCGCCTATCCAACTCACTTTCCCCATCATTTACAGTCATCCAAAAGACAGCAGTGACTGGCTCATGCAGGCATCACAATGACAATAACAATTTGAACATATAGGCATCACATAGACAGTAGTGAATCGCACATACCCAATGGCTTACTATCTCCTGTGCATAGTGCATTCCAAATAGAAAAAGAATGTTGGTGCATTGCGCACTACACCGCGGGTCTCCTTTTCCGTGCTCTCTTGCACTAGCTGATACTTGGGAAGAGGATTTGGTGTATCCCATACTACACCAAGAGTCCATCCTCAACCCAACAAGGTCAAGCATACCATCAGACAACTAGGCAGAGGATCTGCTGCATCCCATACTACATAGTGGGTCCATCTTAAATCCCAAGGATTTCCATAGGAAAGTGAACCAACCTAGCCTAGTGGATTCCAACTTAATCACTTATAGGCCTCAGCAACAAGTCTGTCCCCCTAGGAAGTAGTAGTTCCCGACATATACAACATGATGACCTTAGTGCTATTGTCATCTATCCTCATCACAGACCCCGATAACATTGGGCATCGATCACCCCCACACTATAAGAGACTTAAACTGACCCTCCTGATGAAATTGTTAGCTCTTGTTATCACTACCCGCAAAGAAAGGTAACTACCTTGCAACCCTTACAGTATCAAATCCTGGATAAATATTCCTATGGTTCACACTTGTGAGGGTACATAACAAGATTCACAGTACTAAAGAAATGGATAAGTATAATGGAATTGATTGATAAGCTTAGATACATTATATCAGTCGAGTTATAACTCTAATTAAAGGATGTTGAGATCTTGAATCAAACCTCTCCACGATTTTCTTCCTGACCAACATACCACATCCAAAACTATCCCTTGACACATGTTAGATCGAGTACCTAACACTAATTTCTCTCTGTTGCACCAACCATGTGGACTTAGACACTACGCCATAGTGGATACATAAAAATCAAGTTACATTCCTGTAATTATAATTGTTGCACCTGATAGTTATATCTTAATACATAGGCATATAGGGTTTTACCGACTGTCACAACCGGTTAACAATACCTTGATGCAATAGAAAGTATTATGATACTAAATTCACAAACCATCTACACGATGTGTATCAATCATAGGGTGGAAGGTAACATGCTTAGAGAAAATCTACGCCTCATACAAATTTATTGATTATTCAAACAACTAATAATTTAAATTCTAAAAACCATTAAACACAATCAGGAAAATTGATGCCAAGCCTCCTTGGAGAACCCATACACAACGTTTGATCGCATTCCTGTCTAGGCTAGTCTAAGAACAAAAAGGCCCAAAACATGATAATATTTATTATACAACTAGATATTCACAAAGGCTAACTAACCAAACTTACACCATACACACACTTAACCTAAGATATCAACACAATCGGCAAATTTCTAGCACTCCTAGACCCCATTTCCCTTAGTAGCTGACCTAGGAGCTTGTAGAGCATCTCAAGAACCTTTTTTCTCATAACTTTCTTCATACACTTGATAATGTAGATCTCAGACGGGATTTGGATACCGATTTATCCTTTATTAAACATATGTCAAAATTAGGTGGGCTTCTTTTTTAGGGAATGACCCAGAACTTATTTACAATTAAAATTAGGTTTGTTTTTAGGACTGTTTTAGAACAGCAAGGATCAAATCGATTGATAGGGAAGTTGTAAATGGGGATTTCTAAAATGGCAAAACAACCAACATGCATTGATTACTCACAAAACACCAAAAATTTCAAAACAAAAAGTCATACTACCAAGTAGAAGTGTTTGCAAAATAAGGATTTCACGATAAAAACACCTGCATGTGTAGACCATGTACGAAACTTGGCGCACTTTACCGTAACCCTATAAGCATCACATATGCAAAAGTTGGAGAACTTGAGCCGGTGGTATCATAAATTAAGCCCTTGCCCTAGATTGAGCCTAAAAATCACAAAACTGGGTGTCCAGACCTCAAATTATTTTTTGTTCACCTTAATCTATCCTTGATGAAGCGCATGTGCCTTCACAGAGGTGAATGGATGGTGCTAGATTGATGTTTTTAATATCAAGCTTGCTGTCTTGTCAATCACAACATGACGGTTATGTGGAAAAGTGAACAAAACTAAATAAAAACTCTTCAAACTTCACACAACTGCATTATTCATGTCATACAACATCTCTACATAATTCTCATGGATTCATAAACAAGTGGTTGTTCTCCTGCATTTAGCTAATCAAAATCCTCCCCTAAGGTCACTCAAGTATCCCTACGGAAGCTAAACAACATGCTAGAAATGGAAAATCAGCTACCTAC
The DNA here is from genome assembly GCA_018584345.1 of Thuja plicata. Taxonomy (NCBI): domain Eukaryota; kingdom Viridiplantae; phylum Streptophyta; class Pinopsida; order Cupressales; family Cupressaceae; genus Thuja; species Thuja plicata. The sequence goes on along the minus strand of MU225868.1, from coordinate 2,978,037 downwards.
CAATGTCGTACGCCTATCCAACTCACTTTGCACATCATTTTCAGCCATCCAAAAGACAACAGTGACTTGCTCATGCAGGCGTCACAATGGAAATAACAATTGGATCATATAGACAATAGTGACTGACACATACCCATTGGCTATCTATCTCTCTGTGCATAGTGCATCCTTGATGGAAAAAGAATGTCAGCGCATTGGGCACTACACCATGGGTCCCATTATTTTTTATGCTCTTCTGCACAAGAAGATACTTGGGAAGAGGATTTGGTGTATCAAATAAATACCAATGTCAGTCTCATCTAATGCATGGCGAATACGCAAGGTCAAATAAGTGCAAAAAAAATCCGATCACTAAAGTTATTCCCCCTAGATCCTTCCCACTACGGACTCGAGGTCATGGCGGCATCCTTCACCCGACGACCACTTACGTACCCGTTTCCAAACAGATCAGAGTCACACTTAGTTCTCCTTACCATCTCTCCCAAAGGACACCTATGCACAAGTTCCCATGGTTTATTTTAGGACTCCCTTCAATCATTAACACTTCCCCTTAAGGATATTGAGGTCTAGAATCGATCTCCAACTATTAATATTCATAATTCAGCATAAATATGCTAGAACACTTTCAGGTTCACCTCATTGACAAAAAGACTAGGTCGATTACCCAACCAAAATAACTCTCACTATTGCACACACATTGCAACCATAATCATATGACTCAAAGCACTTCTTTCAATATCCAACATCATGGGGCGCACAAAACACCAAACACGACAATAATATTGATGTGGGGTGTTTATACTGAATATACTAGATAAATATGTTAACCTGGAACCTTACTACAAGCATATTTACTACACTACCTTTACATACAATGGTGCAACCTTATATTCTTAGTCCAATTCATTGACTGGATAATGTCTGCGCTCGGTACTCATATCAAAGCTTTAATCTAGAACAAATTGAAGTTACAACTACCTGATGACCTTAGTGCTCTTGTCACCTATCCTCATCACAAACCCCAAAAACACTGGGCATCGATCACTCCCACGCTATGAGAGACTTAAACTAAACCCTCACGATGAAATTGTTAGCTATTGTTATCACTACCCGCAAAGGAAGGTAACTACCCATGCAACCCTTACTGTATAAAATCCTGGATAAATATTCCTATGGTTCACACTTGTGAGGGTAGATAACAAGATTCACAGTACTAAAGAAATGGATACGTATAACGGAATTTATTGATAAGCTTGGATACATTATATCAGTCTAGTTATAACTCTAATTAAAGGATGTTGAGTTCTTGAATCAACCTCCACGCTTTTCTTCCTAACCAACATACCACATCCAAAACTATCCCTTGACACATGTTAGATCAAGTACCTAACACTAATTTCTCTTTGTTGCACCAACCATTTGGACTTAGACACTACGCCATAGTGGATACATAAAAATCAAGCTACATTCCTTTAATCATAATTGTTTCATCAGATAGTTATATCTTAATACATAGCCATATAGGGTTTTACCGACTGTCTCAACTGGTTAACCATACCTTGATGCAATAGAAAGTATTATGATACTAAATCCACAAACCATCTACACGGTGTGTATCAATCATAGGGGTGGAATGTAACATGTTTATCGAAAATATACGCCTCATACAAATTTATACATTATTCGAACAACCAATAATTTAAATTCGAAAAACCATAAAACACAATCAAGAAAATTGATGTCAAGCCTCCTTGGTGAACCCATACACAACGTTTGATCACATTCCTGTCTAGGCTAGTCTAAGAACAAAAAGGCCCAAAACATGATAATATTTATTATAAAACAAGATATTCACAAAAGCTAACTAGCCACACTTACACCGTACACACACCTAACCTAAGATATCAACACAATCGGCAAATTTCTAGCACACTCCTAGACCCCATTTCCCTTAGCAGCTGACCTAGGAGCTTGTAGCACTTCTCAAAAACCTTTTTTCTCATAGCTTTCTTCATACACTTGATAATGTAGATCTCAAACGGGATTTGGATACCGATTTATCCTTTATTAAACATATCTAAACATTTAGGTGGGCTTCTTTTTTAGGGAATGGTCCAAAACTTGTTGTTTACAGTTAAAATTAGGTTTGTTTTTAGGACTTTTTTAGAACAACAGGGATCAAACAATTGATAGGGCCCTATGATTGATAGGGAAGTTGTAGATGGGGATTTCTAAAATGGAAAAACAACCACCATGCATTGATTACTCACAAAACACAAAAAATTTCAAAAAAAGAAGTCATACTGCCATGTAGAAGCGTTTGCAAACCAAGGATTTCACGAAAAAGACACCTGCATGTGTAGACCATGTACGGAACTTGGCGCACTTTACTGTAACCCTATAAGCATCACATATCCATATGTTGGAGAATTTGGGCCGGTGGTATCATAACTTTAGCCCTTGCCCTAGATTGAGCCTAAACATCACAAAATTGGATGTCCAAACCTCAATTTATTTTTTGTTCTCCTGCATTTAACTAATGAAAATCCTCCGCTAAGGTCACTCAACTATCCCTGCAAAAGCTCAACATCATACGAGAAATGGAAAATCAGCTATATATCAATGTGGTGCGCCTATCCAGCTCACTTTGCACATCATTTTCAGCCATCCAAAAGACGACAGTGACTTGCTCATGCAGGCATCACAATGGAAATAACAATTGGATCATATAGACAATAGTGACTGACACATACCCATTGGCTATCTATCTCTCTGTGCATAGTGCATCCTTGATAGAAAAAGAATGTCGTCGCATTGGGCACTACACCATGGGTCCGATTATTTTTGATGCTCTTCTGCACAATAAGATACTTGGGAAGAGGATTTGGTGTATCAAATAAATACCAATGTCAGCTTCATCTGATGTTTTGCGAATAGGGAATGTCAAATAAGTGCAAAGCAAATCCAATCCCGAGAGTTATTCCCCCTAGATCCTTCCCACTACGGACTCGAGGTCATGGGGGCATCCTTCACCCGAGGACCGCCTACGTACCCGCTTCCAAACGGATCAAAGTCACACTTAGTTCTCCTAACCAACCCTCCCAAAGGACACCTATGCACAAGTTCCCATGGTTTATTTTTGGACTCCCTTCAATCATTAATATTTCCCCTTCAGGATATTGAGATCTAGAATTGATCTCCAACTATTAATATTCATAATTCAGCATAAATATGCTAGAACACTTTCAGGTTCACCTCATTGACAAAAAGACAAGGTCGATTACCCAACCAAAATAACTCTCACTATTCGCACACACATTGCAACCATTATCATATGACTCAAAGCACTTCTTTCAATATCCAACATCATGCGGTGCACAAAACACCAAACACGACAAAAATATTGATGTGAGTTGTTTATATTCAATATACTAGATAAATATGTTAACCTAGAACCTTACTACAAGCATATTTACTACACTACCTTTACATACAATGGTGCAACCTAATATTCTTTGTCCAATTCATTGACTGGATATTGTCCGCACTCGCTACTCATGTCAAAGCTTTAATCTAGAACACATTGAAGTTACAACTACCGTGATGCACAAGTGTGCATTATTGAAAAGGGTTATAACTCGTATATACATATCTATATTCTAAAAATCAATAGGCGATTGCCTTTGAATCATTTTACTAAATTCATCCTTTCATAATGCTTAACAATATGCAAAGAAAGCCGACCTTGTTCCCAATTTAACAAACCCATAAAATGGCAATTCCATACAAGGATGTTGAGATCTCCAAATCAAACATCTTCACCCTCTTTCACGTTAGCTACATAAACACTTAAAACTATACCATGACGCCAAAGTTAGATCGAGGACTTGACAAATTTCTCATTTTTGCACCAGCCATGGTTATCATTGGACTTAGAAGTTATGCCATAGTGGATGCATAAACATCAATTTAAATTTTTGTAATCTTAATCGCCACATCTGATAGTTATTTCTTAATGCAAATCCATACAAGGTTTGATTGACTATCTCAACCGATTAACCATGCCTTAGTGCACTAGAAATTATTATTTACCGATGACACTAAATTCACAACACATCTACACAGCATGTATCAATCATGGTGGTGGAATGTAACATGTTTAGAACAAATCTACGTCTCACATGAGTTTATAGATTATTCAAACAACTAATATTTTAAATTCAAAGGCCAATAAAACACAATCAGGAAAACTGATGTCAAGCCTCCTTAGGGAACGCATACAAAATATTTGATCATTTTCCTGTCTAGGCTAGTCTAAGAACAAAAATGCCCAAAACATGATAATATTTATTATACAAGTACATATTTACAAAAGCTAACTAACCACACATACACCATGCACACATCAAACCTGAGCTATCAAAACGATCAGCAAAGTTCTACCACATTCCTCGACCCCATTTCCATTAGTAGCTGAACTAGGAGCTTGTAGGGCTTATCAGGGAGTTTTTTTGTCATAACTTTCTTCATACACATGATAATGTAGATCTCTGACAAGATTTGGATACCCAGTTAGCCTTTATTAAACATATCTGAAAATTAAGTGGGCTTGTTATGCACAGAATGGGCCAAAACATACTTTTTAGAGTCTAATTAGGTTTATTTTTAGGACTTGTATAGAACAGCAGAGATCAAATCGATTGATCAGACACTAGGATTGATGGGGAAGTTGTAAATGGGCATTTCTAACATGTCTAAACAATCACCTTGCATTGATTACTCACTAAACACAAGAAATTTCAAAAAATACAATTATAGTGCCATGTAGAAGCGTTTACAAACCAAGGGTTTCACAAAAAAGACATCTGCACGTCTGGGCCATGTACGAAACTTCTCGCACTCTTCTGTAAACCTATAAGTATCATGAATAAAATATTTCGAGATGTTTGGCCGGCCTATCAAAATGTAAGCGCGTGCCCTAGTTTCAGGTCTAAAAACACATAATTAGGGCTAAAAATACAAAATTGTGTGTCCAGACCTCAATTTAATTTTTGATCACCTTATTGTGTCATTGATGAAGAGTCTGTGACTTCACAGAGGTCAATGGATTGCACTAGATTGAAGTTGTTAAAATCAAGCTTGCTGTCCTGTCAATCACAACATGACAGTTATGTGGAAATGTAAACAAAACTCGATAAAACCACTCCAAACTTCACACATTTGCATTCTTCATGTCATACGGCATCTCCACATGCTTCTCACAGATTCATAAAGAAGAGGTTTTTCTCTTGCGTTTAGCTCATCAAAAACCTCTCCTGAAGTCACTCAACCATCCCTATGGAAGCTCAACAACATGCTAGAAAGGGAAAATCAGCTATCTATCAAGCTGGCTCGCCTATCCAACTCACTTTCCCCTTCGTTTACAGCCATCCAAAACACAACAGTGACTGGCTAATGTAGGCATCACAATGACATTAACAATTGGAACATATAGGCATCACATCGACAGTAGTGACTAGCACATACCCAACGGCTTACTATCGCCTGTGCATAGTGCATTCTAGATAGAAAAAGAATGTCGGTGCATTGCGCACTATACCGTGGGTCCCATTCTTTTCCATGCTCTTTTGCACTAGCTGATACTTGGGAACAGGATTTGGTGTATCTCGTACTACACCAAGGGTCCATCCTCAACCGGACAAGGTCAAGCATACCATCAGACACCTGGGCAGAGAATCTGGTGCATCCCATACTACATCGTGGGTCCATCTTAAATCCCAAGGATTTCCACAGGAAAGTGAACCAACCTATACCGCTGGATTCCAACTTAATCACCTATAGGCCTCCGCAACAAGTCTGTCCAGCTGGGAAGTAGTAGTTTCCGACATATACAACCTGATGACCTTAGTGCTATTGTCAACTATCCTCATCACAAACCCCGATAACACTGGGCATCGATCACCCCCACGCTATAAGAGACTTAAACTAAACCCTCCTGATGAAATTGTTAGCTATTGTTATCACTACCCGCAACGAAAGGTAACTACCCATGCAACCCTTACTGTATCAAATCCTGGATAATATTCCTATGGTTCACACTTGTGAGGGTAGATAACAAGATTCATAGTACTACAGAAATGGATAAGTATAACGGAATTGATTGATAAGCTTGGAAACATTATATCAGTCTACTTATAACTCTAATTAAAGGATGTTGAGATCTTGAATCAAACCTCTACACGCTTTAATTCCTAACAACATACCACATCCAAAACTATTCCTTGACACATGTTAGATCGAGTACCTAACACTAATTTCTCTCTGTTGCACCAACCATGTGGACTTAGACACTACGCCATAGTGGATACATAAAAATCAAGTTACATTCCTGTAATCATAATTGTTGCATCTGATAGTTATATCTTAATACATAGCCATATAGGGTTTTACCGACTGTCTCAACTGGTTAACCATACCTTGATGCAATAGAAAGTATTATGATACTAAATTCACAAACCATCTACACGATGTGTATCAATCATATGGGTGGAATGTAACATGTTTATCGAAAATCTACGCCTCATAAAATTTATAGATTATTCGAACAACCAATAATTTAAATTTGAATAACCATAAAACACAATCAGGAAAATTGGCGTCAAGCCTCCTTGGAGAACCCATACACAACATTTCATCACATTCCTGTCTAGGCTAGTCTAAGAACAAAAAGGCCCAGAACATGATAATATTTATTATACTAGATATTCACAAAAGCTAACTAGCCACACTTACATCGTACACACACCTAACCTAAGATATCAACACAATCGGCAAATTTATAGCACACTCCTAGACCCCATTTCCCTTAGTAGCTAACCTAGGAGCTTGTAGTGCTTCTCAAAAACCTTTTTTCTCATAACTTTCTTCATACACTTGATAATGTAGATCTCAAACGGGATTTGGATACCGATTTATCCTTTATTAAACATATCTAAAAAATTAGGTGGGCTTCTTTTGTAGGGAATGGCCCAAAACTTGTTGTTTACAGTTAAAATTAGGTTTGTTTTTAGGACTGTTATAGAACAGCAGGGATCATATTGATTGATAGGGCCCTAGGATTGATAGGGAAGTTGTAGATGGGGATTTCTAAAATGGCAAAACAACCACAATGCATTGATTACTAACAAAACACAAAAAAATTCAAAAAGAAAAGTCATACTGCCATCTAGAAGCGTTTGCAAACCAAGGATTTCACGAAAAAGACACCTGCATGTGTCGACCACGTACGAAACTTGGCGCACTTTACTGTAACCCTATAAGCGTAACATATCCATAAGTTGGAGAATTTGGGCCAGTGGTATCATAAATTAAGCCCTTTCCCTAGATTGAGCCCACAAATCAAAAAAATGGGTGTCCACACCTCAATTTTTTTTTGTTCACCTTAATCTATCCTTGATGAAGCGCATGTGCCTTCTTAGAGGTTAATGGATTGCGCTAGATTGATGTTTTTAAAATCAAGCTTGCTGTCTTGTCAATCACAACATGACGGTTCTATGGAAAAGTGAACAAAACTAAATAAAAACTCTTCAAACTTCACACAACTGCATTATTCATGTCATACAAAATCTCTACATACATAATTCTCATGGATTCATAAACAAGAGGTTGTTCTCCTGCATTTAGCTAATCAAAATCCTCCCCTAAGGTCACTCAAGTATCCCTACGGAAGCTAAACAACATGCTAGAAAGGGAAAATCAGCTACCTATTAATGTGGTACGCCTATCCAACTCACTTTGCACATCATTTTCAGCCATCCAAAAGACAACAGTGACTTGCTCATGCAAGTGTCACAATGGAAATAACAATTGGATCATATAGACAATAGTGACTGACACATACCCATCGGCTATCTAAATCTCTGCGCATAGTGCATACTTGATAGAAAAAGAATGTTGGCGCATTGGGCACTACACCATGGGTCCCATTATTTTCGATGCTCTTCTGCACAAGAAGATTCTTGGGAAGAGGATTTGGTGAATCAAATAAATACCAATGTCAGCCTCATCTAATGTCTGGCGAATAGGCAAGGTCATCTAAGTGCAAAAAAAACCCAATCCCGAGAGTTATTCCCCCTAGATCCTTCCCACTACGGACTCGAGGTCATGGCGGCATCCTTCACCCGAGGACCCAATACGTACCTGTTTCCAAACAGATCAGAGTCACACTTAGTTTGACTTACCGTCTCTACCAAAGGACACCTATGCACAAGTTCCAATGGTTTATTATAGGACTCCCTTCAATCATTAACACTTCCCCTTAACGATATTGAGGTCTGCAATTGATCTCCAACTATTAATATTCATAATTCAGCATAAATATGCTAGAACACTTTTAGGTTCACGTCATTGACAAAAAGACTAGGTCGATTACCCAACAAAAATAACTCACTATTCGCACACACATTGCAACCATTATCATATGACTCGAAGCACTTCTTTCAATATCCAACATCATGCGGCGCACAAAACACCAAACACGACAATAATATTGATGTGAGGTGTTTATACTCAATATACTAGATAAATATGTAAACCTAGAACCTTACTAGAAGCATATTTACTACACTACCTTTACATATAATGGTGCAACTTGATATTCTTAGTCCAATTCATTGACTGGATAATGTTCGCGCTCGGTACTCATATCAAAGCTTTAATCTAGAACACATTGAAGTTACAACTACCTGATGACCTTAGTGCTAGTGTCAGCTATCCTCATCACAAACCCCGATAACAATGGGCATCGATCACCCCCGCGCTATAAGAGACCTAAACTGAAACCTCCCGATGAAATTGTTAGCTCTTGTTATCGCTACCCGCAAAGAAAGGTAACTACCCATGCAACCCTTACTGTATCAAATCCTTGATAAATGTTCCTATGGTTCACACTTGTGAGGGTAGATAACAAGATTCACAATACTAAAGAAATGGATAATTAAAACAGAATTGATTGATAAACTTCGATACATTATATCAGTCTAGTTATAACTCTAATTAAAGGATGTTGAGATCTTGAATCAAACGTCTCCACGCTTTTCTTCCTAACCAACATACCACATCCAAAACTATCCCTTGACACATGTTAAATCGAGTACCTAACACTAATTTCTCTCTGTTGCACCAACCATGTCGACTTAGACACTACGCCATAATGGATACATAAAAATCAAGTTACATTCCTGTAATCATAATTGTTGCATCTGATAGTTATATCTTAATACATAGCCATATAGAGTTTTACCGACTGTCTCAACCTGTTAACCATACCTTGATGCAATAGAAAGTATTATGATACTAAATTCACGAACCATCTACATGGTGTGTATCAATCATAGGGGTGGAATGTAACATGTTAAGAGAAAATCTACGCCTCATACAAATTTATAGATTATTCAAACAACCAATAATTTAAATTCGAAAAACCATAAATTAAAATCAGGAAAATTGATGTCAAGCCTCGTTGGAGAACCCATACACAACGTTTGATCACATTCCTATCTAGGCTAGTCTAAGAACCAAAAGGCCCAAAACATGATAATATTTATTATACAACTAGATATTCACAAAAGCTAAGTAACCACACTTACACCATACAAACACCTAACCTAAGATATCAAAACAATCGGCAAATTTCTAGCACACTCCTAGACCCCATTTCCCTTAGTAGCTGACCTAGGAGCTTGTAGCGCTTCTCAAAAACCTTTTTTCTCATAACTTTCTTCATACACTTGATAATGTAGATCTCAGACGGGATTTGGATACTGATTTATCCTTTATTAAACATATCTAAAAAATTACGTGGGCTTCTTTTGTAGGGAATGGCCCAAAACTTGTTGTTTACAGTTAAAATTAGGTTTGTTTTTAGGACTGTTTTAGAACAGCAGGGATCATATTGATTGATAGGGCCCTAGGATTTATAGGGAAGTTGTAGATGGGGATTTCTAAAATGGAAAAACAACCACCATGCATTGATTACTCAAAAAAAATTTCAGAAAAAAGTCATACTACCATCTAGAAGCGTTTGCAAAACCAAGGATTTCGCGAAAAAGACACTTGCATGTGTCAACCACGTACGAAACTTGGCGCACTATATTGTTACCCTATAAGCGTCACATATCCAAAAGTTGGAGAATTTGGACCGGTGGTATCATAAATTAAGCCCTTTCCCTAGATTGAGCCCAAAAATCAAAAAATTGGGTGTCCACACCTCAATTTATTTTGTGTTCACCTTAATCTATCCTTGATGAAGCGCATGTGCCTTCTTAGAGGTTAATGGATTGCGCTAGATTGATGTTTTTAAAATCAAGCTTGCTGTCTTGTCAATCACAACATGACGGTTATGTGGAAAAGTGAACAAAACTAAATAAAAACTCTTCAAACTTCACACAACTGCATTATTCATGTCATACAACATCTCTACATACATAATTCTCATGGATTCATAAACAAGAGGTTGTTCTCCTGCATTTAGCTAATCAAAATCCTCCCCTAAGGTCACTCAAGCATCCCTACGAAAGCTAAACAACATGCTAGAAAGGGAAAATCAGCTACCTATCAATGTGGTACACGGCGTACGCCTATCCAACTCACTTTGCACATCATTTTCAGCCATCCAAAAGACAACAGTGACTTGCTCATTCAAGCGTCACAACAGAAATAACAATTGGATCATATAGACAATAGTGACTGGCACATACCCATTGGCTATCTATCTCTCTGTGCATAGTGCATCCTTGATGGAAAAAGAATGTCAGCACATCGGGCACTACACCATGGGTCCCATATTTTTGTTGCTCTTCTGCACAAGAAGATACTTGAGAAGAGGATTTGGTGTATCAAATAAATACCAATGTCAGTCTCATCTAATGTCTGGCGAATAGGCAAGGTCAAATAAGTGCAAAAAAAATCCGATCCCGAGAGTTATTCCCCCTAGATTCTTCCCACTACGGACTCGAGGTCATGGCGGCATCCTTCACCCGAGGACCGATTACGTACCCATTTCCAAATAGATCAAGGTCACACTTAGTTCTCCTTACCATCTCTCCAAAAGGACACCTATGCACAAGTTCCCATGGTTTATTTTAGGACTCTCTTCAATCATTAACACTTCCCCTTAAGGATATTGAGGTCTACAATTGATCTCCAACTACTAATTTCTCATTGTTGCACCAACCATGGTTATCATTGGACTTTGACCTTATGCAATAGTGGATGCATAAACATCTATTTAAAATTATATAATCATAGTCGTCGCATCTGATAGTTATTGCTTAATGCAAAGCCATACAAGGTTTGATTGACTATCTCAATCGATTAACCACGCCTTAGTGCACTAGAAAGTATTATCTACCGATGACACTAAATTCACAACACATCTACACAGCATGTATCAATCATGGTCGTGGAATGTAACATGTTTAGAGCAAATCTACGTCTCACATGAATTTATAGATTATTCAAACAACTAATATTTTAAATTCAAAGGCCAATAAAACACAATCAAGAAAACTGACATCAAGCCTCCTTAGGGAACGCATACAAAACATTTGATCGTTATACTATCTAGGCTAGTCTAAAAACAAAAATGCCCAAAACATGATAATATTTATTATACAAGTAAATATTTACAAAAGCTAACTAACCACACTTACACCATGCACACATCAAACCTGAGCTAACAAAACGATCAGCAAAATTCTACCACATTCCTCGACCCCATTTCCCTTAGTAGCTAAACTAGGAGCTTGTAGCGCTTATTAGGGAGTTTTTTTGTCATAACTTTCTTCATACACATGATAATGTAGATCTCTGACGAGATTTGGATACCCAGATAGCCTTTATTAAACATATCTGAAAATCAGGTGGGCTTGTTATGTACAGAATGGGCCAAAACATACTTTTTAGAGTCTAATTAGTTTTGTTTTTAGGACTCGTATATAACAGCAGAGATCAAATCGATTGATCAGGGCCTGGGATTGATGGGGAAGTTGTAAATGGGCATTTCTAACATGTCTAAACAATCACCTTGCATTGATTACTCACAAAACACAAGAAATTTCAAAAAATACAATCATAGTGCCATGTACGAAGTTTACAAACCAAGGGTTTTCACGAAAAAGACATCTGCACGTCTGGGCCATGTACGCAACTTCTCACACTCTACTATAAACCTATAAGTATCATGAATAAAATATTTCGAGATGTTTGGCCGGTGGTATCATAAAGTAAGCCCTTGCCCTAGTTTGAGACCTTATTGTGTCCTTGATGAAGAGCCTATGACTTCACAGAGGTGAATGGAATGCTATAGATTGAAGTTGTTAAAATCAAGCTTGCTGTTCTATCAATGACAACAAGACAGTTATGTGGAAAAGTAAACAAAACTCGATAAACACACTTCAAACTTCACACAATGGCATGCTTCATGTCATACGGCATCTCTAATTGTACAATTATCACGGATTCATAAAGAAGAGGTTGTTCTCTTGCATTTAGCTCATCTAAATCCTCTCCTAAAGTCACTCAACCATCCCTATGGAAGCTCAACAACATGCTAGAAAGGGAAAATCAGATATCTATCAAGGTGGCTTGCCTATTCAACTCACTTTCCCCATTATTTACAGCCATCCAAAAGACAGCAGCGACTGGCTGATGTCGGCGTCACAATGACAATAACAATTGGATCATATAGGCATCACATAGACAGTAGTGACTGGCACATACCCAACGGCTTACTATCTCCTGTGCATAGTGCATCCCAGATAGAAAAAGAATGTCAGTGCATTGCGCACTACACTGCGGGTCTCAATCACTTCAAACTTCACACAACTGCATTATTCTTGTCATACAACATTTGTACATACAAAATTCTCATGGATTCAGAAGAGGTTGTTCTCCAATGTTTAGATGATGAAAATCCTTTCCTAAATTCACTCAAGTCTCAAATATCCCTATGGAAGCTCAACAATATGCTAGAAAGGGGAAACCAGCTATCTATCACTATGGCATGCCTATCTAACTCACTCTCCACTTCATTTACATGATGACAAGGCCTTACGTTCTTATTTAGTTTATACCCATTCAAACTTGACTTTTACAACTTATTTACAATGCCTTATTTACCTCCTCCGTGACATTTACACAAATATTAAATTTGAACTACATTCAAATGGTGTGAAACAAGCCTGGAACATAACTAGGAACCTAGAAATTATGAGAGTTACAATACTATGTTTGACTATCATCGCACTTACTTCAACTAGACTAAATCACTCTATAATCACCTTATTATTCATAATGGGTATTTCTTTGACATAACAAAATAGTTTTGATACTTATGTGGGATAGTAATAGGAAATGGGATAGTAGTAGGAAATAACCATACTGCAGTGTCAATTATTACACGTTGAGCTTCTTGTCCTAGCACGATAATGTTGATAGATCTTTACTTAATTATCAGCTTGACAGAGGATACAATGACATATGTATTTATATTTACACTATATACCATCAAGGGTCTCAACAATTGAATGGCATGAGAAAAAGTCATAAACGCTACCAGCATAAAATGGTGAGGGACAAATTCTTAACACAATTGTAAATATACCATAACGTTACAATGACTCTATCTCAAATGTTTGTACATATATAGATAATTTAACATGATAGTAATTTTACCCCCATGGGCATGATCTGGTTCAAATTATATTTGATGGGTTCGCATACCCTCTTCCAAATCTGCTATTTGAGTGTGGGAAGTCCAAATATTGTTTGCATTTAATTGAAAGTCTTTAAGACTTTTCAACATACCTATATAGAAATACCCTACTACCATGTAATATCATTGAGGCGTTTTGATGATTAATTGACATGTCTTATGTATGTTTCTGATTTGAATAAAACCTTATTGCATATGAACAAAGTATTATATTGATTCAAGGAAAAATATTAGTATGATGTCTTTTTGGTTCTTTTACACTCGTGTAGAAATGACACAATGCAAAAGCTTCAACAATGAAGAATAAGAAATATACCCTACGATATATAAAATACTAATGACATAAATATGCCATGACCATTACCACATGATAGGGTGAAGAGATCAGGTTAGAAATATAGTAATAAATATATACCACAACTTTCCATTTGAACTCGGATTTGTATTCACAATTCATATATCAAAATTACCTTTCACACCCCCTAGGCTTTCCTAATTGGACCAGTCAACCATTTCCACAAGCTTAATGTCCACTTAAGAAATTCAAGACAACTAGATTCATACTAAGAAACTGAATTAATTATGGTCAATCGGCAGCGTAAGGTAGTACCTTCAATCACGAGTCAAGTGAGCTTCGTAGGTCTAGTGTTTGAGCCTAGCTACTCTAATAACTATGTATAATCCACCCCACAACCAACATAAAATGGTAAGGGACAAATTATTAACAACATAAGTGTTAACCTATCTCAAATGTTTGTACAAAATCTAGTATAGATATTTTAACATAATTGTTATTTTCCCTCCACGCCCAAATACGATTTTAATTATACTTGATGGGTTCACATACCCTCCCCCAATGTGCTATTTGAGTGTAGGAAGTCCAAATGTTGTTTGCATTTAATCCAAGCTTTCTATGACTTTTTAACGTACATCTATGGAAATACCCTGCTACTATCTTATTATTGAGACATTTTGACAAATAATTCACGTGTCCTATTTATGTTTGCCACTTGAACAAAAACCTAATTGGAAATGAACAAAGTATTATATTGATTCAAGGAATAGTGTTAGTATGATGTCCTTTTGGTTTTTCTATAATTGTGTAGAAATGACAGAATGCAAAATATTCAACCACGGAGAATAAGAAATATACCCTAAGATACATAAATACTAATGACGTAAATTGGCATCCAACCATAGTTTTGAGAAGCAATTCATGCATTTTTATGAACTAATTACTTAATAATACCTAAATTCAACACTTAACTATATAGGTTGGAATTTCTACCTGCAAGAAGCTCCCAAAAGGGCAGTGTCCAACTCTTTTCAACCTTTCCCAACTCTTTTGATTCCCCAAATTATCATGCCTAGCTCTTGTTTGTACTTGCAATCTACCTCGATTCTTCCTGCCAAGAGCTTCTCGACCCCCATTGAATGTGATTTTCTCCTCTGTGCTTTGATGTGGGCTTACTCCATACTCCAAATCTCCCATTTTAGCATACACAAGAAGGATGTGGGTATCGGCTGTAATATTTGACTTTTACACCTAACAACCATATTTGCTTCAACGAATCCTATATGCTGCCCTCTATTCATTCCATGAGATGATGAGACCACATTTTATGGTCTTTCTTCCTCTCCTCGTCCCATTCTCTCCCTTCCCACAAAGAAAATACTTTTCTCCAAAGAAAGGAGCCTCCTCACATACCTTTCCATTGCAATTTCTTCCTCTGTTGCTTGTATTCTTTTGCTTCTTCCGCGTCTCCTATGCCTCTTTCCTTTTCACCTCAAGTTATTAGAGTTTTGCATACGACTACGCTTTGTTTCCACGTATTAATATTTTGGATGGCCAAGGGAGTTGGATGCCATGCCCTCCATGATGCCATTTTCGTCCTTACTCTTTGACCCTCGTCCTCTATACTTGCGCATACCATATTACATTAATATGGTGGTCTCCTTTTCTTTAGTCAGTGGCGTGAATGCCAATAAGCAACCATTTTAATTTTACTTTATAATATTCCGCCCACTTTAAGTCCTAGTCAAAGGGGCTCGACATTGGGATGTGACATGATCATATTTATTACTTCTTGAGCATAGAAAAGGACTTATGTTGAGCTTTGTAAACTATCTGATTATTATTAATCTGATGTTAACATTCTGAAAATTCATTGTTTTGAATATTTAAGATACACGTGTATGTTGACAGTTATACCAAAGGTTTTAGGTAGCATATTTGTTCCATAGCTATCCATGTTACTATGTGATTATTATGAATCTGCTGTTAACATTTTGAGTATTCGCTATTGTGAATATTTAAAATACAGCTACATATTGACAGTTATATCAAATATTTTAAGTAGTGTGTTAGTTCCATAGGTCTTAATATTTAGCTAAAGTTCAAAAAGGACATTTTATACATAAGAAAATCCATCCAAAAACATATGAAGAAAAAAAATTGGGGAAATTGTGTTAAATCTCACCCAGCAAGTCAGATTGTTGATGCACTGTACCCATCATCCAAAATACAAACAGCATGCACTACTCGGAATCAGCTTCGTATGGTTTGGCACAGCAATCGCTTCTAATTATTGTATAATACTTGGATCACTTGGTTTAATGTTGACCTCAAGCGTCCCATACCATGACATCTCTACACGTGGAGAGATATGAAAATAGAAGACGTGTTTTCATTGCCCATAATCCAAACACCCAAACTCACAAACACCACTATTATAAATGCCTCCATCTAGGCTACATTGCTTATTAAAACAAGTTGGACAAGTAACAGAATACTTCAAAGTTCTAAATTATTTCATGTACGAGAAAGAGGGCAAAGTTAGTCGATTGAAAATTTTAAAAACTTTGTTTTCATAAATTAAGGCATGGTTCAGTTGTTAAATGCACCATTTGGCACAAATCATGCTAAACAGAAAGTATTTATAAAAAATAAAAAATTGAATGCATCACACTTGTTGAACAGTCGGTCCCAATATAAACCAGTTCACAATCACAAACTCTAGTTGATCTGCATGTTCCATGCCCACTGCAATTTATACAGTAAGCTTCTTAAACAAATAAACCCTCTCTGACAAGTTCACAGTTATACAAATTATAGCAATAATATCTGATCCAACAGAAACTTGCAATACAACCAAGAACTTTCTTACACTACAGTCATCACTATGTAAAAAAGCTATTTTTAAGCTCTTTTCCAGACTCTTTAGTAATTTCTAGTTAATATGAATTTCAAAAATATGAAAGAGCTAAGCTGATTAGGTATTTTCGTGCACCTTAACAAGGAAACAAACTAAGACTATATAGGTGGTTAATTTATTTGCATTGCAACCAATATGTTTATGGAAAGCATAGATGGCATTGAGAGTAAGAAGAATAGTTGATACTACTGTAAGAATCACTCTATGGCTGAAAGGCATTTGAACAGTTATCATAATGACTACCGTAACAACCATATTTTTTATCGGTTCATACGTGTTGGTCCTCTTACATGCCTAAACAGACAAGACTGGTACATAAAGCTACAAATCTATCAACCTATGTCTGTATATGTGAGGACAAATTAAAGACAATTTCATGATTGACTTTAAATATAATGTCCCTTCCAATTTCATGATTGACTTCAAATATAATGTCCCTTTTGGTCCATTCCAGCATTCTTGCAAAGTTCTAAAATTCTTGAAGGATGCCAACTTTATTGGAAAGGAATTCTAACAATGGTATTGAGATCAAGAAATCTAGATGAGTCAAATGGTACTTTCTAGGTGTAGTTTTAACATTCTAGGAGCTCTCTACACTTTTTAAGAAGTTTGATATTTTTGAAAAACATTAATTTTCTTAAGTTCTATATCATCAAAGCTCAAGAATATTTTTGGCATGGTAAGAATTCATATTTGGTCTATTTTAATATTTTTTTTTTAATCTTTTATGAATATGCAAAAAGAAAAAATCATATGTTAAATTGCAAAACAATAATTATATATTAAGTTGTCAAAAAAAAGTAAAAATTAAAAGACAACTTATAATTTTTAACTATTTAAAAGCAGTCTAAAGTCACCTTTTCCAGGGAAAATAAGAGGACACAAATAATAATATCTTATTATTCAAAGAAAAAAGGGGGGGCTTTTGAGGAAAGAAAGCTCATTCAGAATATTTTATCAAAGCCTTGTTTAGTTGGGATATTGAGCCAAAATCCTTCTTCAACCAAAGAATGAAAATCATTTTGGCCATCAGTTTTGTAGACAAAAACCCACCTAGTTGATTGAGTGGATTCATTTGGAGTTCATTGCGGTGTTGAACGTTTGTATCATTTGTTTCTACAGTGTTGGATTATGGTTTGTGGAGTTTCTCAACTAATAAATTTATAAAAGTTTCGCAAGCAAATAACAAATTTATAAAGAAAGATTAAATATTTTTGTGTTCGTCATTTTGTAATATCTTCCTATGCTAGAAAGGGGATGCCATAAATGTTGAAGAGTTGAATTGAATAATTTTTATGAGGGTCTATGTAATGTCCCCTTCTCTGCAGTAATGCAATTTTATGCCTGATTAGCCTATCTCGCCATCCGGATAGTCTAATGGCCGCTTTTCAGAGGATGCCAGTCAGTCACAGGCGCTACACGGACATTTATTATATATTTGAGTCGGACTATACAGTCGGGGTACTTTATTTTATAAAGTATTGTTATAAAGTCACTTTAATATTATAATTTTAAGTTACTTTATTTTATAAAGTGACTTAAGTGACTAAAGGACGAAAGTGTCTTTTAATCCCACATTGCCTACTCGGATGCTTTGGCTCTCACATCGAGGTGATAAAAGGAAGGCAATCTTCCTTGGGAAAGGTACAATGAAAGTTATAAAACACGATTTTATATCTGGTTGCTTAAATGTGACTGATTTCTTGAGGACGTAGCCCCTTAAGATTCTTACTGGAAATTGGACGTAGCCCCAATGCTCCAACTGTGGTGAAGTCATCCAGATTTCACAAATGGACTTCAAGTAAGTAATTGGATTCAAAAAGAAAAGAATAAATATAATAAAGCTCCAGCACTCAGTATTTGCATTCAGTAAAGTTTTGTGAGATGAGTTAAACTCCCGCATTATATCCATATTAGTGATATTATTAGAAGGCGGTATATATTAAAGAAATCCCCAGGAAAGAACTTCCCACGCGGGTCTGCAAACTTAATCTACGCCGCGGGC
>MU225868.1:2940231-2951893 GCA_018584345.1 Thuja plicata | reverse complement strand
TCACAGCAAAAATTTAGACATCAGTAAAGTCCTTCTACAGTTGGTTGAAACTCGATTACATAATCACCACCAACACTTGAAAATTTTAGTAAACAGCTACCATCAGTCGGGTCGGGATTATTACAGTCTAGTGCCATTTCTTCCGGTCACAACTTTTGGAATACTTTTGGGACGTGTGGGAATCTAAAGAAGGAAGCCGCCTTGGCTTAGGAATACTTTTGGGAGGTGTGGGAATCTAAAGAAGAAAGCAGCCTTGGCTTAGGAGTATCTCAACCCCCTATTTCCACTTGCATCCTTTGCTATTGATGTTAAGGGTGTCGTTTCATGTTAAAAGAAATGCGAGGAGGGGGATGGGGAAAATTACAAGGCAGTTGAAGATTTGGAACATCTACTCTCATGAAGTAGAATCATTATAATCATCTATAAGCAAGTTACTGGTTATATTAATCAACGATTCAGATCTGAAAATAAGGAAGTGAGAGTAAAATCAGTCTCCAGACATTGTTGATATAAGTGTAACTAGATTTAACTATTATTGCACAAAATTTGAACAAGATTATTGCTCCAGTTTCTTGGATTAACATCTTTTATTTCAGCTAAGAAATCAGAATTTATTAATTTCAACGTTGAATGTTTGAATGTCTTGAATGTTTGTTTCAGCTACTTATATGACAACTGTTTGATTAAATGTTTACGAATTGTTCCTTGGTTACAAAATATTTGTGAGATAGTCGATGATCATTAATATTGTTTAGCTGGTTGTACTACCAAGTGTTTGATGAAATGTCAATAGCTGAAAGTTGGAAAATGTGCAAGTTTGTTGAAAATTTTGGTAGGGCAATTAGATTAAAAAAATTGTCACTAGATCTATCCTAGATCTATCCTAGAAATATTTTAGAAAGATGAAAACGACTGATTCTAAAAATTCACAAACATTTCATTGTCGATGTACTTTACATTTCTAATATACAAGATACAACATGTGAAAGGGCTTTGCTAAATAGGTGAAAATCGTTATGACTATCAAGCTCATCTAAAACAGTTTTAAACAGAATCATTTTTTTTAATTGAATAAAAGGCAAACATTCAAAGAAAAGTAAAACTGATAACATCAACCTATAAGTTCACTAGCGCCCATTTTTCATATATTTAAATTATATAGCTGCAATAAGAGCAATGACCAGCTAAACTGGGAAGAAGGTCACAATGCTCATCATGGGAACATTTATTTTAAAGTATGATAAGGTGATAATGTAAACCAAAATGTGCATTAATGTCTATCTTAATTATATGAATCTTGCATGTTTGATTTCAGCAAAATGGAATGCCCATCCTTCATAGGGCAAGTCATTACAGCCCTACCTTTATAGTGGGCCCCTACCTTTATAGCCTATCGGGGTGCCCCTGGAACTGCATCAACCAACCTCACACAGGGGGCCTACCCATTTAAAATATTATAATTAAAAGTAGCAAAACGTTCATTAAAAGCTAATTATTTAAAATCCAATAAAGTGCCCTGTTCCATGTTAACCGAAAGAAGGCTACTTATTTGAAATATTGTTATAAATAGTAGTCAAAGGTTCAGGTTCACTTGAGGTTAATCATCTAAAATCTATAGAAATACCCTGTTCTATATCAGTGGACAGTAATAAGTTAATAACAATTCAATCTGATGGTGATGACCTGTCAACGAGCACCTTAAAATCCTCCGTGTTCCATTAAGCCCTGACTTTCTCCTCCAAGATTTCTAGGGTTTACACCAGTACTTATTGGAGAGATTGGAACCCAACGAGAGACTACTAGATGAGCCCAAGGAAATTAAGGATGACAAAGACGGACAAAGGGAGACTCTTAAGGTTCATTAAATGTTCATTGCAGATTAACTATTTAAAATCTAAAAAAATACACGGCTCCATTTTAGCTGAAAGAAGGCTATGCAACCATTTAGAATATTATATAAAAATAGCCAAAGGTTCGTTAGGGTTAATTACCTACACTGCAGAAAAATGCCAAGTTCCACATTAGCGGATAGTAATAACAATTCAATCTGATGATGATGACCTGTCAAGGAGCACCTGGAAATCATTCTTGTCTACTAAAGCCCTAAATTTCTCCTCCAAGATTTCTAAAGTTTACGCCAGTACTAATTGGAGAGAGAAACCTAGATTAATGAGTGGCAGAAGGTAATTGAGGATAACAAATATGGATAACGGGAGACTCTTAAATTTATAAATGCGAAGCAGAAGCGGGCAGAAAGTATAAATAGCATTAATAGCAATTTTTCCCACCAAAATTTGTTCAAACATATCAGAAGGCCCGGCAGAAAGTATAAAGAGAATAACATAAACAGAATTTACCTATTGCATTTTAGCTATTGGAAGAGATATGAGATAATAAAAATTAAAAACTGATAAACATTGCCTGATAAAGAAGAATTATGTTGTTTTTCCATTTCCTTAGCTCAGCTCTGCTTCAGCTCCACATCCCTCATTCCTCTCTGCTTTTCCATTCATGGCAAAGATTCAGATCTGAAAAAAAAGGAAGTAAGAGTAAAATCAGTCTTCAGATGTTGTAACTATTGAGCAAGATTATTGCTCTGCTTAAGCCAAGAGGAGATGAAGGACAAGTAGAATTTCCATGAACAACTGCAAGGCTTCTTGAAAAAAGAAATAAATCTTGCTTACCAACTCAGGGTGACCATGCATACTGTTGTTTTGATTCAACTATTATTGAATAAAAATTGAGCAAGATTATTGCTCTGCTTCAGCTCTACCTCCCCTGTTCCTATCTGTTTTTCTCATTCCTCCTCTATTTCCTCTCTGATTTTCTTATTCCTCTCATATTCCTCTCTGCTTTTCTACTCCACCTCTTTCATTCCTCTCTGCTTTTCCCATTCATAGCCAACGGTGCGATGAAAGATATTTCTTCCTCTCACGTGCGAGATAGCCGTTGGGCTGTGTACGGACAAGAATGTGTTTCAAATATTTGAATGCCTTCCCATTAGCTTTTATTTTCCGCGTTACAATTACTTTTCGAACTTAGAATATTCGCGCCAAGCTTATGGTATATCCTCGCACGTTGTTCCCGAGAAAATCTGAAAATAGTTTAATTTCTACCTTGAGTTTTTGACATTTTAAATTGTTTCAAGTGGAAATTCGAGATTAACTGATTTATACGTAAAAGCATTCATTAACTCTAAATATAGACATGAATTTTAAAAATGGAATATAAATAGAAGTTATATAAATTACTAATTATATTGAAAGATTCAATGAAATTATCTATTAAAGAAGCAATTATCAAAAATTATAATTTGTAGTCCTTTTATAAAAATTTGTGTGTAATATCATTAATATTTGGGAAAACTACATTAAAGCTTCCTTGATTTATCTTAGCATGAAAAATATTTTTGTACATTAGATGATAAGGGTAACGAAATGGATTTTTAAGAACTTTGTGCAAGTTGTAATGTTTGCTTCCAAATTTACCCTAGAACTTACCCTAGAATCATAATTGTAACAAATTAGAGTTGGGGTTACATTAACAGGTAAAATATCTCTTTAAACAATGTGATCTTGGATTTGAATCTTATAATTATATCCGAAGAACCATATACATATATATTCATATATACATATATACTTTCAATTATTAGTGTTCGACAAGAACACATCACATTCATATAATATCTATAATGTTATACAAACACATTAGGGTTTGGAGGAAGAAACATGATAGGCTCTCCAAGAGCAATATCCATACTAAGCTCAGGAGCAAAGTGGAAGCAGAATCCTCTTAGCCTTTATAAGCAGTCAATATGTACATTGACTAAGGTGACCTACTTAGCAGGGTAGGTGTACTTGCTTTCCTTATCTATGCCTCATCCCCTTAAAGACAAGAGCCATCATTGTAGAGTTGGACAGGAGATTGTAAAGGGGGTTTCTTGGTTCTTCTATCTAAATCAAAGAGCAAATTTATATTAGAGCCCTCTTGGCCCTAGGAGCCAGTAACATGGTCATCCCTATGGTGCCCTCCTTAGATAACAATCTTATAACTCTCATCATAAACCATTAATCCTATATACAAGATGGATTTCAAATAGTTGCACCATCAACCATGTTTGTGGACACACACACACACACACACACACACACATATATACACATACATACATACACATACACACACATATATATTTGTGTGTGTGCGCATGTGTTATATATATATAATGTACACACATACATATACATATACATATACATAGATACATATATACACGCACATATACATATACATATACATACATACATACATACATACATATGTGTGTGTGTGTGTGCACACATATACATACATACAATTCACTACCAGTTTAGATTTGTCCTCGTATAGACATACATACATGTGTGTGTGTGTGTGTGTGTGTGTGTCTATACGAAGACAAATCTGAACTGGTAGTGAACCCTTTCCCCTCCTTTAATTTCTTCTTCATCCTTCCACATGGCTTCCTCTAATAAGATGGCCACCTACTTCTCTTATTTTCAATCCTCTCCCAAATTGCATGTGACACCTAATTTTTTATTAAATTTTTTGTCTCGTGATTTTCCTACGACCCCCCCCCCCCTNCCCCCCCCCCCATCGACCTACCTAGTCACCTATGTCTCTCCTCTAATTCATTCACTTCTTCACCCTCGCCTGCTTTTTCATTTCTCTCTCACTTGTTCTCTCTTAATCCTCTTTCCTATTCTTGTGGCCCAAGGCCCCCTCCATATCCTTCCCTCCATTATCATCCCTATGCTTCCCCCTCAATTCTTAATGGGAAAGAGAGTTGGTCATTAACCTCTCCAAATTGCATTTAGACAGGGATGTTTTTAACCTGATTAAAAGAGGTTTTTACTTCGCCCTTCCTCCTCATTACATTCCCCTCTAGAACTTTCTCATTGAGATTGAGAATGTCATATGATCCCTTCTTTCTAATGTTGCTAAGGAGGTGACAGAAGATTGTTCTTTTGCCTTAAGACATGCAAAACCTCCTAAAAGCAACATTCCTAAAATCAAATGCATTGCCTTAAACAAGTTATTGAACAATAATGACATCATCATTATGAAAGCAGATAAGGCAATGTCATGGTTCTCGTGGACAAGCGGGACTACATAATCAAAATGATCTCTTTGCTCCCAACTAGCTATAAAATTCTTTCTTCCAACCCTTGCCCCAAAATTCTTAAAAAGGTCAACCATGTCATCTCTAGCTCATCTTTTGATAGCAACACAAAAAGTCTTTAGTTCCCTCCAAAGAAATAACCCCTCGCATCTATAGTGTTCCAAAAATCCACAAGCCTAGCATTCTTCTTTGTCCCATTGTTGATACCATGGACACCTCGACTTATAAGATGGCTACTTTCCTTGCCAAACTTATCTCCCCTCTTTTTGGTCATTTTAATTCTTTCATCAAATATTCAACCCATTTTCTTGATTTTATTCTACACAAAAAGCATGATAACAATTACCTTCTTGTGAGCTTTAATGTTGTATCCCTTTTCACCAAATTCCCCCTTCTTGACTTCATTGTGTTGGAAATATATTGAGGCTAGGTGACTGAGAGGGGGGGGGTGAATCAAGAACCAATAAAACTTAATCTCTTTAATCCTTTATTAGATTATCTAATCTGATTGCATGCATGAAACAAAAAAGTGATAAATATCCACAACACTTGACACAATATTTGGTTACCCAGAAACCTTCCAAATAGAAAGTAAAACTGGGGTGGGGATGGTACCCACAAGATTTATTACCGCAGTATAAATTTAGCCTATTAAAGCTTACAATTGACCACTTCTGATGGCCTGCCCTATTAGGAGTAATAAGGACTTTTAGGTCCACCTTGTGAAAAGATTTAGTACAATACAATTAAGTATGCAACTTTGTTAGGAGATTTGTAAAGGACTGTTAAGTCCACCTTATTAGAGGATTTTGTTGATGCACTTGTTAGGATGAACCAATAGATGATCTTCTATACAACTTTGATTTGCTGAATAAGATCCAATGATATAAAACTAATCACTTGACTATGATGGATGAGTCTTTGTTGTTCCTTATACTGTTGTAGCCTCTTAATCAATCTGCCACTTCATATTCGCATACACACTTCTTCACATTTATACACACTTCTACACACTATGTTTGGATAAACAAAATACCTTATATTTATACCTTATCCAAATCAAATACTTATGTAAGTCGGCTTCCATAAGATAAATTAATATCAAACAATATAAGCTAAGTCGGCCCAAAACTGTTACTCGGGTCTAGTGATCTACTTGGGTGATATACTGGCACTCGGGAAATATGTTGTTACTCGAGCAACATAGTAAACTCTGGTACTCGGGCTACACTGTGTACTCGGATCATGTTGATCAATTGGGTAATACTGATTACCATTGTCTTCTCGGTCGACACTATCACTACTCGGGTTACACTGTAACTGCTCGGGTCGCATTGTTGGCTCGATCAACTCTGTGGTGACTAAGTGTTTTGGCACTAATTGACAACATGTCTTGCCATAAGGTCATTAATCTCCCCCTTTGGCATTAGTGACCAAAAACACTTATCATGTTCAAAAACTGCTCAAACTTCTGAGTCAAAACTCCCCCTTACCATATGCTTGGGTACTTGCTCGAGTTTTGACAATAGTTCTATTACTCGGTTACAACTGACTCTGTTTTGATTTTTCAAAATTATTTTTGTAACTTTGTTATTATATATCTCTTTTTCTCTTCTCTTATGTACATGTATTTCCTTATATGTATATACAATAACTTTCCCCCTTGTTTTTGACACAAATGCCAAAAATATATCTATATGGTAATACCAAAGTAGAATAGGAAATCACTATGTACCTTAAAAATTTGAGACAAAGTGTTGTCCCAATTATCTTGCAACACCTTCAAGATGTGCAAGACAATCTATATCTTTGCTGACAACTCCATCATAAGCTCTGCAACTGAAAATTTGTTGTCATGTATGAGTGTCTTGGCATGAGCTATATGATTATGCATTACATCCATGTGTGGAAGGAGTTGGCTCTACATAGTTGTAAGAGATTCCCTTGTCCTTGCTTCTTCCCTTAGTAATTTTACCTGAATGTCTGTCAAATACTTAATCTTCACAAAGTGTGCTGAACTCGAACTAGGGTTAAATGCCAACTGGTTTGCACTTTCCTTCAAATATGTATCCATCTTTGTCATCTTAGTCTTGATTTCTATGTTAAAGTTGGAAGTATCACTCAACTTTACAAATAATGAAGCAACATTATTAACAATAGTTTCTAGAAAGCTAATGAGAGAGTTTAGCTTCACTTGGTCAATTGCAATCTTACTTGCAACATTCTCTAGAAATTTATTTTCAAACTTGCTTTCTCCCTTCTACAACAGTTTCTCTTGACCACTTAAATCCTTATTGAACTTGTGAACTATATTTACAAGTTGATCCAAAATAGATTCATTCTCATCAACTTCTATTTCTAGAGCATCTAGGAATATACCTTTTATGTCCTCTAGCACTCTTTTTCTCTTGTTTTCTTCTTAGAGCTTTTGTTTTTAGCTCTTTTCTTCCATAGCTCCCCAAGTATATCCATCTTCTCTACTGTCAAGTTGGAAAGATCTCAATTTGGAATCACAATGTCTTCCTCAAGGTCAATACCATCAGTATATGTTTCCTTCCCTTTTCCTTTGATCTTGGGATTAGGTGAAGGAAAATTTTCCTTACCTTTTCCACTATCATCCTTGACTTCAGTATCCAATGGATCTTTAACTTTGGCTGCACCAACTGTAGCATCAATGCTCACTGAAGAAATATTGATAGTTGCCTTTTGTGACTCGGTTAGGCTTAGCCCATTAATAGGTGGAGCATGATGCTCGGTTCCTACTAGTCCAGATGTAGGTTCTATAGACTTATCCTTGCCCAGAGATAGGATGTTATGTATAGGTGATTGGGGCAGGGATGCCATCACTTCTACTACTATCTGTTCTACGTTGGATTCTTCAATAGTTTCCACCTCAGGTAAATCTACATCATCAGTCTTTTCCTTGGGGTCTGTACTTGGTACTTCTGCCTTATCTTCTTCCTTGATTTCCAAGACTGTCTTCCATATCTTTGTTGCAGCCTACACAACATCCTCTATCTTCTTGTTCAATATTTGAAAGGTCTTGAACCTTGGAGTGTGATTGTTTTCATATTTGGTCATGGGCTCTTTTACCTCTTTATTTGTCATAGTAGGCATGACTTTCCTCAAGGTCTGTTCTCTAATATCCTTTTCTATTCGAACTGCATTTCTCCAGGGAACATATATTTCCTTGAATAGGTCTTCAGTCATATGACTCTTCAATTCAGATGGATCATACTTCCATCTTGTCATTTTCTCTACAACTGCATCCTCAATCTACTTATATTCATCCTTAGTTCTGAAAGCATATTTCAGTGATTATAGAGAACTCATACCACTACCTTCTCTTAGTTCTTCAATTTTCTTCTCAAAGGTAGGTGGGGGTTTCTTAAATATGATTGTATCTTCTTCTTCATCTTCCTTAGGCAATATAAGTTTCCTCCTAGATCTTCTTTTAGTGATGACAGGGGTAGAGATCTTTGATTTCTTCTTGTGGATTAACTTCTTCTTCTTCTTCTTCTTAGAAGGTTCAGTTTCTATCTCTTCCTCTTCCTTTTTAGTTTCATCATTTTCTATTTTAACTTCATCTTCTTTGCTTTCAGAGATAGAAGCAGGAGAGTCTGAATTTTGCCATATTTCTTTCCAAACTTCTCTAACCTCTTCTTTCCTCTTTTTCAAAATCTTAGCAATCTCAATTTCCAATGAAATTCTGGTTTTGGCTTCTTCATAGGTACCAAAGTATGGTGCTTTGGGATCTATAGGCTCATTCACAAGAGCCTCAATGATGTCTTTGGTCTCATCTATGTTAGCCTCATATGCAAGAGGTTTCACCCATGCAACCCTGGGTTTGACTGAATGTATACTTTATCACAGTCAACTAGGAAGAAAACATCATTTTTGTAGTCTTCAACCAATTGTTTAGGAATTCTATATCTATTTTGCATATTTTTTCTGAACTCCTCAAAATATGCATCCACGATGCTCTCAAAATTGTCTCCTAATTCTGCTATGCAATCATTTATCTTATACACTATGGGTCTGTCCTTCTTCCAAACATCTGTGCCTTTTGAAGGGAAAAACTTCTGAATATAAAAGAATATGCAGACCAGAAGTGAACCAAACTTACATGAATTGGTCTTTGATGCCCGGATGCTTTCCATGTTCTTGCTCAATTGGATGAGCTGCAACTCAGCAAGGTCAAATGAAAGGTTGTTCTTCACCACTTTGTATGCCAAGTCCACAGCCTCACATGGTACATTGTTTGGTCAGCTAGAACTGTAGATTTTGTGCGCAATTACATGAATCCCAAACTTTAATTTTATAACTCCATTTAATCTCATGCCTCTTCCGTCCCACTCAGCAAGAGTCTTCTTAGTTAGGTCATCCCATGGTAGGGTTTTGGTAGCATTAGACTTGTCAAGCATTCTACCCTGTAACACGGTGTACCATTGTCTTGGTAATCTTCACTAGTTGCTCTAGCCATAGATGCATGTCAAGAACATGGCTCAAAACAAACCTAATCCACTTAATTTGAAATTTTTGTGGCATATGCATGATATGAGTCAAACCCTTGACTTCACGGTGTTTATGTTCCGGCTTCAAATTCCCGGCTTCATAGAGTTTCTCATATGCTTTATTCATTTCCAATGTCCCTAGCTGTTGAATTGTACAATGATATAAGGCTCAGATGTCATTGATCAATAGTACCCTTAGAGGAATTAGGGAGTGAGCTCCCATTAGATCTATCTCCTCTACAATCATTGGATGAAGCTTAAACTTCAGAGGTTCGCAAAAAGTATTCCTCACCAACATCTCAGATCCTTTCTTTATAGTCAGAAAATGGAAGAACTTCCATTGTAGACTTGTTTAGCCTTTTGAGTAAGTGGTTTGGGGTCATATCAAGCACCTTGAGTGGGTTCTTGAGTTAGACCTAGCTTTCCCCCTATTCTGCCCCTCTTTCCACTTCTTTCCAGCCTGATTTCTGCACTCTGGACTGCAGACCTGAGATTCTGAACTCCAAGGTCAGGGTCGACCTTTTTGGTCTATGTCAACCTCAACCCTAACCTAGGTCAAGGTCAACCTCAACCCTGACCTAGGTCAAGGTTGACCTCGACCTTGACCTAGGGTTCAAACTTTGGGGTCTTGCAGTTTTCGGATGTCGGTCTTTGCAAAAGTTATTTCCCGCTTCCGGATCGGCTGTTTCGGGTTCCGAAGCGTCGATTCTGAAATTATATTTAACATAGGTCCTCTCCTAGGGGTAAATGCTTTAATGGGAATTTAATCCTCCTATGTTGGCCTCCTTAGAATATTGTGTCCTAATTTCATATAAAAGGGAGCTTTCTCCTCTCATTTTCTCTAAGTCTTCTAATCGTGATCAAGCATTCTCAAACTATCATCAAGTGTAATTCCAGCAAGCTGAGCAAGAATTCAAGCAAGCATTCATCCATCCTCAAGCATTCTAGCATCCATTTTCATGAAGGAGATCCATTGGAGGCCATTGAATGATTCAAGCTATATAGTTCCCTTTTGGTGATCTCTCCATCCACCTTCCTCCAAGCCTCTTCCAAATCAAGAACTCATTCAAGACTTGGTGTTGGAGATCTACAAGCAAGAGATTGAAGACATCCTACATTCTACATTCCACATTTTGGTGCATACATACTTGTGGATTCAAGGATTCGAATCCTCCACAAGGACTTTTACAAGTAAGGTGAACGTATGCATTTACTTTGTTTACTTCTGCAATTTCAATTATATATTTGAGGTTAATTCCAAAACCGGGGTTTGACCAAGGCAAACCCCTCCCCCCCAACAAACAAACCTCTTTTTCTTGCAGGTGTAGGTTCAGGACTGTGGATTTGAACCCAAATCTGGATACCCTTTTTGGCAAACTTTCGGGATCCGCAAACATAATTTCTCTCAGACCTGTGTAGGTCAAGGTCGACATTATTGGGTCAAGGGTGACATTTATGGGTCAAGGTCGACCTTTTTCATAACACGGTGTCAGATCAGAAAATGATTTCTAGGTTTTGTTTGTCTCTGCGTTTCCTTTCCGGATCATACTTCATTTTTTCCAAAAACAAAGCACAAACCCCAGAAAAAAACATTCTTTGATCTATAATATTTCAAGGTTAGTGCATTTCTCCCATCCATCTCAATTCAAATCCTTAATCATTCTAAATCTATCACACATTCCTTTCCATAAAATGGAGAATTTAAGACTTTCCTCTTTGCTCTCATTTCCAAATCATTGATTCATTTGTGTATTGATCCTTTTTGGGTTGATCAATTTGGATTTTTCCTTCGTGCATCTTGAGATGGAAGAGGAATATCTTATCTTTCCCCCATAGATTTCAAATGTTACATTTTTCTATGTTACATTTTGGTGAACCCGTGATAGACAACGCTTTCTTTTTGGTGTTAGATTTGCATCTTGTGTTAGATCTTACATGCATTTAAAAGTAGATTTCTTTTATGCTCTTGCATTTATATGTCAAA
>MU225868.1:2882551-2908746 GCA_018584345.1 Thuja plicata | reverse complement strand
ATTTTAGATATGAGAGTTGTTTCTACATACCTTTCTTCATCATCATCTGAATCATCCTTTATAGCCACAAACACCATCTCGATGTCTTCATCAGATTCGGTGTCAATATCATCATCCTTGCATTTTTATAAGTAGCTGACCTTCTTTCCTTTGTCCTTATAGTCTCGGGTATCTCTTCTTTCTGATTGTCGGTAGCTTCTATAATCACTTCTGTCAGACTTCTTCTCAAAAGATCTGTCATTACTTTTTTCATCCTTTCTTCTGTTAATACATCTTGCAGCAAAATGTCCAATTTCTTTGCGATTAAAACAAACAAGTGGTAATTTACCTTTGCCTCTCTGCATTCTTCTAGCCATAAGTGCTTCAATTTCATCAAGATCACCTTCTTCATTTTCACTATCACTATCTTTTCTCATAGTGTATTTGTGACTTGATTTACTTATTCTTATAGAAGTTTTAAATGCAGACTCTATGTTTGGTAAGACATTATTATCAAAGTTATTCATCTCAAATTAAATTAGTCTTCCAATTAAACTGTCTAGAGTAACATTTCTATTTTCTACTGCTCTCATTTCTTGAATGACAGATACTCTAATAGCATAAGTAGGCAGTAAGGTTCTTAGAATTTTACTTACCACTGTATCTTCTTCTAGTACACCTCCAACTCCTCGGATAACATTGACTACTTTAATTCTTGTGTTGTACTAAGTGATGTTTTCTCCTTCTTTCATTTTGAGATCATCAAACTTTCCTCTAAGGCTTTCTATCATGGCTCTCAAAACATTTTTCTCACCACCATGTACAAGCTTCAATTTGTCCCACATCTGCTTTGCAAATTTGTATTCTTTGACATCTTCAAATTCAGCATTGGAGATTGAGGAAGCAAGATGTATCATCATGTCATTATGTTCATGCTTCCTTCTCATTTGTTCAACTGTTCGTGCTCTTGTGGGAAACACATATTCAGTTTCAAGGAATTGAATAACATCATTACCAATACCTGATAAGTGGAGTCTTATCCTGCTTTGCCACGAAGCAAAATTATCTTTGTTCAAATTGGGCACATCTCGTCTGTTCATCTTGTGATCTTTGGCTTAGGTCTTGAAACCTTCCTTTTAAGCACACAAGCTCTAATGCCAATTGTTAGTAATAACTGAGAGGGGAGGTGAATCAGTGGCCCCAAATTATTTATCCTTCAATCAATAACCACTAATCAAATAAACCTCAGATTATTATGTCCCTAAAAGATGCATGCCATGAAATACTTATAATGATTAACTGTCTATCAGTTTTCCTTGTCTGTCCTTATTCTCCTTGATTACTGATAAGCAGTATAACTATTTACCAAAATACAGTAAATATGCAGAGTATACCGATAAATCCAGTGTTAACTATGTCAGATACAAAACAATAAAGAAATGAATCATACACACATAACACAAGAATTTTTAACGTGGAAACCTTGTTAAGGAAAAAAACCACTGGGACCGATACCCCAAATTTTCACTCTTCTGAAGTGAGCCATGTTAAGAGCCAACCCTATTAAAGGTTACAAACACACTGTTAGGTGTGACGTTGTTAGAGGATTTTACACATATAGGTTGTCACTTAGTATCGGGCATCTAATGCTACCATCCTTGGATCAACCTCTCTCTTAGACTATCAATAGGCATTGGGCATATCCAATGCTACTTTCATGAATCAACCTTTTTGGCACTCCTTGGGATGTACCTCAATATATAGAAGACTGTTAAGTCCTGCTCTATTAAGAGACTTGATGCTTCAATGGTTAAACTGAAACAAAATGACCTATTTCTAATGCAACTTTGAATTGTATATTTTCAGATCTATTTAAGTACATTACCTCTCTGATCAATGTATCAATTCAATTCTTTTGTGCTGCATAATTTTTTCTCTGTGATGCTTTGCTCACTGTTCGTCGGTGTCTGCAGAATTCCTTAGCTCTCCTTCAGCTTGATTCATCAGTGCTGCATGAAGTTGTTCTTCATCAGTTTCTTCTTAGCATCCTCTTTCTATTCACTCCCCTTAATCCCTTTTCATGTGATACGAAAATGAATTAAACTTGTCTCTTATATAGACATGATATTCACTATTTGTTGATTCTTGATTCTTGATTCTTGGCATGAAAACCAATCTAGCCAATTTGATTTAAAGCATAACTCCTAATTTATCTCATAGTTATCCTTATGCCAACTGTGAAAATCTTCTTTAAATCAATCACTTAACTCTGGTTGAATAAAACAAAGAAAACAACCAGTTAAGTCTATCTTTAGCTCTTGCTAGCTAGATATTTTGTGATTTTATGAACTCTCTGTTCCATCAGTTAACTCTTCAGTTAGTCATCAGTTACAACTCTCAGTTCCATCGGTGTGACTTTAGTTAGCTTCGAGATCTCCGTCTGTCGGGCAACTCTACTTTTAGCTCGTCGGGCATCCTGTGGTTTTGCTTCATTGGGAAACACTGTCTTCTGCTCATCGGGTATCACTGTGACTTTTCTTCTTTTCCTTTACTGATGGTGTGCACTCCGTCAGTTTTATTTGTCACTTAATGAATACTTGACTTTTATGCATTGCTGAAAGCATAACCTTTATTCCATTGATTCTCTGAAGTCTTTGGCATTTTATACATGATCATACAGATGATATCAAGTTGACATCAATAAAAATACAAACCATTAACTGATTTAATGCCTTGCATTATCTTCAACTTAACATTATCAAATATTTAATCAGTTACATGTCATCAATAGACATGTACACCATTTCTTATGTTATAATATTACACTCAGAACTAATAATCTTAATCAATAAATAGCATATCTACTCAGCTAAGTGATTGAACAAATTATTCTTCTTATTTGGTCCAC
Organism: Thuja plicata; assembly: GCA_018584345.1. Lineage (NCBI taxonomy): Eukaryota > Viridiplantae > Streptophyta > Pinopsida > Cupressales > Cupressaceae > Thuja > Thuja plicata. The sequence goes on along the minus strand of MU225868.1, from coordinate 2,905,859 downwards.
ATTAGGAAACTCCCTCTTAAGGCTATCAATTGTGTATATTATAGATGGAAATCAAGTACACATATATTTCTTGAGATATTAGAGACCACAAGGTTATATATATACGAGATTCTACTTAAAGAGGCGATTTATATCAACTTTAACATATTTACAATTTTATAAATATATACCGACATATTTAGATATTTCATATATATAAGTATATATCATAAATACATTTTACTATATACATCAGACTTGATATTGGGGTTCATAGAGAGAAGTCTCCTAAATCTGAAGGAATCAATCCCAAATATCTGAGGACCAGAAAGGGGACATTACAGTGTCCCTGTACTGCTAATGTATGTTCAAGAGCTTGAATCCAGAGTCGTGGTATGACTTGGTATGTGGGATCATAAAGGAAGACTAAGTGATGTCTCTAGATGCTATATCTATGACCGCACAGGTTGATCTTATGTATGGTGTGACTTATGTTTGATTCAAGGTTAATAGGTCAACGGGAAGAATAGGATGAAGTCATGAAGGAATGATTTGATGTTTGTGTCAAATAGGTTTTGATTCAGATGTTTAGGTTTATTATTTATTATCTTGAATATGTTATGAGGTTTTTTTTGCAACCGCATCATGGTTTGATGACTGGAAGACAAAGTTTCAAGTGACAAAAGGTCATTTAGTAAGTAGTCATAAGAAGTTCTTAGAACAGTCGGTCAGATTTGTGACCTATGATTATGCACCATATTGCAGTAAGTGATTATGTGTTATAGGGATCTTTGTGATGTTGAAGATTGACAAATTTGCATTTTCATGATCGTTATGATCGGATTTCTTGGAGGTCATGAAAGAACATTGGAGAAAGTATTGTGGTTTGACTTTTCTTTGTCAAATATTCAATGTGTGATGGATTTCAAGGATGACCTAAGTTTTTTAGAGATCGCTATAGATTGTTAACACATTTTAGGGTTTTTTCATTGAGCGAGAAAGATTGTAAAAATATTTGTAAGGTGGTTAATTTCCCTAATGAACTTGTAATTTATAAATATGTAAAATGATGAAAAGTACAAGGGTAGATCATGGATGTAGAGGTGTGATCGAGAGAAGAGAGAAGAGAGAAGAGAGAAGAGAGAAGATTGTCTATATGTGAAGCAGAGATTGAGCTTGAACTAGATCTATATTAGTAGAGAGTGCTACTTTCTCAGATCATTTACTTGTTGATTCCTAACACATTCATCAAGCTAAATCCCTTAACCGGGTAGATCCTAACATGTTTGAATTATAAATCCTTTAACCATGTGACTCTTTAAATAGGGTTTTAGATCCTTTAACTCCATTACTCCTAATAGGGTAAAGCTCCTAATAAGGCTAGAGGTAAATCCCTTAACCGGGTGACTCCTAACAGGTTCTTTCTCTTAACCGGTCATTTGTAAAATTTTAACAGGTTTAAGCTCTTAACCAGACATACTTCAAAAGAGTGCAAATTATTTGTGGGTGTCTGTTAACCTTACTATGATGAGATTACTGAGAGGGGGGTGAATAAAGAATCTACCATTTTCAACATTTAAACACTTTTCACTTATTCACCAAAGCACCAACTCAACAATCAAATATAGATCTGCAACCACAAGACATTCAACACAAAGACATAAGATTTTTGGTATTATGGAAACCCAAATGAGGGAAAAACCAAGGTGGGGATGGCACCCATAAATTTGTACTATTCTAAAGTATGCCCTGTAAAAGGCTTTACCCTATTAAAGGTATTTACATATACATGGAAAAATGTAACCTTGTGAGAGGCTTTACCTAAAGCTCATTACAAGCTTGTACCTTGTGAGAGGTAGCCTTATCAGAGGACTTTTAATACTTAACAAAGTGTTGCCTTGTTAGAGGATTTACAATATAATAGAGATCTTTTAGGATCTACCCCACTTGAGTATTTCTAGCACTCTGTTGTATCTGTCACGAAATAATAGGTAAGAATGATCTGTGTAATAGAAACCTTCTCTATTTGATCAGATCCTTTGAAGCTCAAAAAATATTATTCATATACCTCTATAACACTTGGTTGGACCACATTCTCTATCTCTTCTTCCTTCTCCACTGACACATGATCAGCCCAACATATTCACCTTCTTCTCTTCAGTTTATATGCTTCCCTTCTCTCTTAGGTTTCCACTGCCATAGAAAACACTAAAATGTAATACCTTCTCAATTTGACCATACACTTGGCTTCAATACACATATCTCAATGTCCAATTTGAAACTTGCTAACCGCGTCATTCCGACTTCAGATTTAATCAAGAAATTAAATCATTTCATAAACTATTTTCCTTCTTGATCAAATAGCTTTCTCAAATCACCTTAGCATGCTCACCTTCATGGTATGACCATTAAAAAATTGTTCCTAGCTATCTCTACACATTATCTAGTGAATTATAACCAATAAAATTTGATTATAACAACAGTTTAAATCACTGATACCGATCAAACCATTTTTTGCTTAGAAACTTAAGAATTTTTCAAATATATTTGTTTAACCTTGAAATATCTCACATCTTTTTGCCAAATGAATCATGGTTGTAGGATTAGAATCTATTATCTTTAATTAACCTTCAAAAAACAACCGAGCACAAAAATAATCAAACTCAAAACTAAAATGATAGGGTCATCTTACTCTTGATAAATGTTCTCTTAGTCAGTTTCACTGTCTCTCATTCACTTCACCAAATGAGACTCACTGGTCATCATAGCTAGTTAATATTTTAACTGTAGAATTATAAAATGATCCCAAACACTTCTATATAACTTCAACTTATGATAATTTCATTAGCATGATGTATTCTACAACCATCATCAACGACTTATAAGTTAATAGTTGACATTAATGACAATACCATAACTGATCATTGCTCAACTATACTTTTCATATCAACCACTTCCTTCACTTCATTTCCCAACATCAATTATGTCAACAATCTCCCCCTTTGGCATTGATGGAAACACAAAAAATCAACACATACATCATTGTCTGTCTACTTGTGTGTTCTCAAAGAAATTTGACTAACGAAATGATCACATCCATAGGTTATTCAGGTTCAGATGTATCTTCAACTTCTCAGTATCCAATCTACATAGTACCTCCCCCTGAGATAGAAAAACTATTCATCTCACTGCACATGTGCCAAATATTAGTACCTATGTGTACCAGTGTGTTGATGGAAAATACTTTCCCTTTTACAACAATGCTAAAGTGGCCAATCAACAACAATCTCTCTCAGATTTCTTATGCAACTTATTCTTACAACTTGACTACTCCAACTCTAGGAGTTGTTACTGATACATCAATCTAGGTTAAGATACAACAATAAATTTCTATGATTGATGCAATAACATCTTCTCAATTAAGTGCAGATAAGGGGGTGACCCCTAACTTACTTCTCAAGTATTCAAACAAATCCTTAGGTAGAGGCTTAGTAAAGATATCAACAATATGTTCCCTAGTTGGAATGTATTCCAACCTTACCTCTTTCTCCTAAAATTTTTCTCTAAGAAAATGATACTTTATAGCAATGTGTTTAGTCATAGAGTGCATCACTGAATTCTTAGAAATATTTATAGCACTAGTATTATCATAGTGAATAACAATAGGTTTAGTCACATTTTCTTGTATACCTTAAAGTAGTTGCTTAATCCATACCACCTGAGTGCAATTGATGGCAGCAACAACATATTATTCTTTAGTAGTAGATTGGGAAATACAATTTTGCTTCTTGCTTGTCGAGGCAACAAGTTTTTCACCTAATAAAAATGATCCACCACTTGTACTTTTCCTATCATCCACATTTCTAGCCTAATCAGCATCGGTATAGACACTTAGTGGCAAATCTCATTTGTAGCCATACCAGAGTCCATATTCTGTGTTCCTCTTAGATATCTAAATATCTTTTTTACTGCAGTCAAGTGGGTATCCTTAAAATTTTCTGAAAATCTTTCAACCAAACAAACTGCTTGTGCAATATCCGGTCTACTATGCACAACATATTGTAGCTTTCCAATCATAGATCGGTACATAGTTTGATCAAATTCATCAGATTCATCATCCTTAGATAGTTTACAACCTATAACCATTAGGGTTCTAGCAGGTTTAGATTCAAGTCCAAAGGTCTGCAATATCTCTTTGATGTATTTAGACTGACTTATGTAGATACCATTATCAATTTGTGACACTTGCATGCAATGAAGTATTTGATCTCTCCTATCATTGAAATTTAAAATTCATGTCTCATTTGTTCAACAAATTTTTTACTTAGCTCATCATTGCCTCCAAATATTATGTCATAAACAAAGATTTTAGCAAGTAGTAACTTGTTTTCTTTATCAAGCTTTAGATAGACATTGTTGTTGTCACTTGTTCTAACAAATCCAATCTTTATAAGATATGAGTGTAGTCTTTCATACCATCCTCTAGGCACTTGTTTCAGTCCATACAGTGCCTTCTTCAATCTACAAACCAAATCGTATTCATCATTCTTCTCAAAACCATTAGGTTGTTCAATATAAACTTCCTCTTCTAGTATACCATTCAGAAAAGCAGATTTCACATCCATTTGATAAACCTTGAATTTCTTGTGAGATGCATAAGTAAGTAGTATACTTAATCCTTCTAATCTATAAATAGGTGCAAAGGTCTCACCATAATCCAATCCTTCCTCTTGTGCATATCCTTTGTAAACAAGTCTTACCTTATTTCTCACCACTTCTCCTGTTTCATCCATTTTATTCCTAAATACCCATTTTGTTCCAATCAAATTCTTGTCTACCGGTTGAGGTAATAGAATCTATGTTTCATTCTTCTCTATTTTATCTATCTCTTCTCTCATTGCATTCAACCAAACATCATATTTCAATGCATCCTTAATAGTTATAGGCTCAAACTTAGAAAGTAACCAGGTACTCTCTCTAGCTTTCCTTCTAGTTAATACTCTAGCATTCTTATCTCCAATTATTTGTGCACATGAGTGATTTATCTTAACATACCTTGGTAAATTAGTCTCAAATATTTATTCCTCAGCTTCATTCTAAATAGGTGTATCATCCTTTGTCTGTTCCTCTTGTCTTTGTTCATTATGTTTAGCAAGTTCATCTTCAATCACAAGTTGCATATAAGTTATCCCATTGTAATATTTAGGTTTCCTCTTGCTTGCTTCATCATTTTCATCACAAAAATCACCCACTTTTATATTACCACTCTCAATGATATTTTTTGTCTATTTGTTTAAACACTTCCATGCTTTACTCTTAGATGAATACCCCAGAAATATTCCTTCGTCACTTTTAGCCTGAAACTTTCATATGTTTTCATCCTTCTTAATAAAGAAGCTACTACCAAATATTTTGAAATAAATTACATTGGGAGTATGTCAATACCATAGTTCATAAGGTGTCTTTCCTATTCCTTTCTTGACCAAAACTTTGTTCAAGGTGTATATGGCAGTTCTAACAGCTTCTCTCCAAAATATTTGTGTAACACCTTTTTGTATCATCAAAGTTCTAGCACATTCAACCAATAAGTTATTTCCTCTCTCAACTATTCCATTCTATTGTGGTGTCCTAGGATTAGACATTTTGCTTTTGATTCCTTCTTCACAATAGGTAATAAAGTCATGAGATGTAAATTCTCAACCTCTGTCAGACCTCAGGCATTTCAAACTCCTGCTAGTTTCCTTTTCCACTCTTGCTTTGTAAATCTTGAACATATGAAAAGCTTCTAACTTCTCTTTGAGAAACATAGTCCACATCATCCTTGAATGGTCATCAACAAACAACATAAAGTACTTATCTCTATAGTACCTCTAATTTCTCATAGGACCACATAAATCAGTATGCACCAAATCAAGTATATTCTCAAATGTGTAGCCTTTATAATTGAATATAGAACTAGTGAGCTTACCAAACTGACAATCCTTGCAAACAACATTACTAGGTTTCACAAGATAGGGCAGACCTCTAGCAACCTTCTTTTTACTAACTTTGATCAGTTATCAAAATTGACATGACAGAACCTCTTATCTCATAACCAATTGTCCTCTACCTTTCCAATCAAACATTTCTTAACAAATGAATTTAAGTAAACTAAGTTACCTCTTTTCAATCCTCCAATAGAAATCATTTTTCCTTGTTTTTTCTTTATCTTGTATGCTCCTTCACTAAATTCTGCATTAAATCCTTTCTAATTTAGTTGAGAAACACTCATTAGGTTGTAGTTCAGTCCTACTACCTATTAGACATCATCATAATTTGTATTACCATTTAGTGATATAGAGCCTTTACCTTTTACCATATAGGGGATGTCATTACTGAACTTAACTGATCCTCCATCAAACTCTTCAAGCTCAATGAATTTTCTCTTGTCACTAGTCATGTGATGTGTGCAGCCACTGTCAATACTCCACTTCTCACTCTTTTTCATAGTTGATATCAATGCATTCTCACTACCTTCTATCTTGTCTTCCTTCGCAACAACAAATACAATCTCTTCAGTATCATCATCATTTGATTCATCATCTGTAACACCTTCCTAGGCTAGATAACAAGGTTTCTTTTCTTTATCCTTGTATCTCTTGTTATTTTCTTTATTATTGTTCTTAGGGAACCTAGATGCAATATGTCCAATCTTGCTACATGAAAAGCATTTCAAGGGTAGTTTTCCTTTATAATTTCCCTTTACTCTAGGTAACCTTTTAGAAAACAAAGCTTCCAAATCATCTTGTTCTTGTTTCTTCATATAGGATATCATCACTATTACTTCCATAATATACTAAAGCAGTATGACTAGTAGGCTCAGAATTAATTCTAGAGTTTAAGTGAGCATTAAATGCTGCACCAATTCTAGGCGTGTTATTATCATAATTTCTCAACTCAAATGCAGTTAACTTTCCATCCAAAGAATCAATAGTAACTGGTACAGTCCCTAAACACCTTACTTCTTGTATAGAAGAAACTCTAATTGCATAATGTGGTAATAAAGATCTCAAGATTTTTCTTACCACATCATCTTCAATGATGGATCCACTAGCTCCTCTGATCGTGTTCACTACTTACTTGATTCTCTGAATGTAATGCTATATGTTCTCTCCTTCATCCATTCTCATGTCATCAATGTTTCACTTTAGGTTGTCTACCTTAGATTTTTTCACATGTGACTCTGCTCCATATAATTTTCTCCGCTTCTCCCACATATCATAAGAAGTATCAATATCTTGCACATTGATAAACTTTGCATCTAATAGGGTACTTTCTATTGCTTCCATAGTTGCAGTGTGTTCTTATTTTTCCCTTAGTTGATCAACAAACAAGGTTCTAGTAGGTAGAACATAACTTGTAGTCACATGATCCCAATATTGATCACCCATTCCTTTCAGATACAACTTCATCCTTCAACACCATACTGTGTAACTATCCTTGTTGAACTTAGGAACTTCCTTTCTCATCATCTTGATAGGATCTTTGCTTCAAGCTGTTAAACTTCTTCTTCAAGGACTAAAGCTCTGATACCAATTGTTAACCTTACTATGATGATATTACTAAGAGGAGGGGTGAATAAGTGATGCAAGGAGGGGATGGACAAGGGGCCAAAGGCTCTCCCAACTACCAAACCACCTTGCATAACCAATGCAGAAGCCAAACAACACAGTGAGAGAAGAAATAGAAGAGAGATCCTTTATCATTAATTGATCAAAATCATTACATGTCAGGATGTAAGGCCTTCCCAGTTTGGGCCATATATATTCAATGAATTACAATATGATCTTCATACATGCGAGGTCACAGATCTACTTATAGATAATTCAAATCTTATTCTAGCACTGCTATTTCTGAACTGCCTAAACTAAGAATATAGAAACAAATATATACAAGAGTCCAACAAGAGAGGTCGACACTCAAATCCATAAGTGAGACCCAGATTTAGGTCCACATAGATCCCAATGAGAGACCCCAAATCAATTAAGCCATTTAAGTTAACTGAAGAAGTCGAAAACCAGATCTAACTCCAAAATAAATGTCTCATGCAAAGGTTGATAGAGAAACAAAGTGACTTAGGCAAAGAACACCCTGAGAAATAGGAAATAGAACCTGAGCATCAGAATAGAAACCTAAGAAATAGGAAAATAACAAGCTTTCCTGAGTGACATACCCGAGCAATAAAACAAGCATACCCAAGCAATAGAACCCAAGTGACAGAGACAAGCATTCCCAAGTAATAGAAACTGAGCATCAGAGACCAACCCAAAACAAGCATTACCGAGCAACAAACCTCGAGTAACAGAGTACTTATCAAGAATCCTCCAAACAATATAAAGAACAACACAAACATATTTTTGGCTGAGAAGGATTTCCAATGACCCAAGATGCTATTGAATCAAACACCCGTGATTACAAGAAATTATTCCTTGAATCATGTATCAGGTCCAACCTGAAATGAATCCAACTTAGATTGACAAATCCAAGATGAGTCCTCAATCAGTCTGTTCTTCCACTTTACCACATGCTCCATGTATTATTTTCCTCTTTTACTTCTGCCAATTCTCTGTTTCAACATATTCTCAACTTCTTCTATCTGCTTCTTAGGATAATCACTTGGTAATGTCACTTTTTCATTAGGTTCATGATATTCATATAAGTCTAAAATATTTAATATAAGTGATATATCCATGTCATAAGGTAATTCAACTTCATAAGCATTTCCATTGTCAAATCTTCTCAGTATTTTGCAAGGACTAACTTTCTTCATCTTCAAATTTCCATATGTTCCAACAGGAAATCTCTCTTTGTTCAATGAACCATTACAACATCACTAAATTCAAACATTTTATGTCTTCTTGATCTGTCTGCACTATCTTTTTACTTTTGATTACTTTTCTCCAGCTTTTGTTTTGCATCTTCATGCAATGTCTTCATGAACTCAATAAATTCCTCTGCTTTAACACTTCTTTTCTCTTCACCAACAAGGTCTCTCAAGTCTGATATACCTCTCAATTGTGTGCCATGAACAATCTCAAAAGGTGTCTTTCTAGTACTTCTATTCACTGAACTGTTGTATGCAAACTCTACTTGTGCCAACACCAAATCCCAATTACTTGGTGTGTCTCTAGCTAAGCATCTCAACAAGTTTCCCAAACTTTAGTTTACAACCTTTGTTTGTCCATCAGTCTGTGGATGAAATGTAGAACTAAACTTCAACTCAGTATCAAACTTCTTCCAAAGTGTTCTCCAAAAATAGCTAACAAACTTACTGTCTCGGTCAGAGATGATACTCCTCAGTAATCCATGCAATCTATCAATCTCCTTAAAGAAAAGATCTGCTATATGTACTGCATTTGATTTTTTCTTACATGGTATGAAATGTATCATCTTAGAAAATCTATCTACAACAACAAATATGGAATCATTACCTCTTGTTTTCCTAGGTAAGCCAAGAACAAAATCCATGTTGATATCACTCCAAGGTTTCTTAGGAACAGTGATAGGTGTATACAAACCAGTATTCTGACTTACTCTTTTTGCAACTTGAAAAACTCCACATCTTTTCACAAGTTTCTAAACATCCTTATACAACTAAGGCCAAAAATACCTTTCCTTAAGAAAACTCAATGTCTTATCAATACCGAAATGTCCAGCCAATCCACTACTATTTTTATCCTTAATCAAATTAGTTCTCATTGAAACTCTCGATAAACACAACTGAATACTTTTGAACAACATATCTTCTTGAATGAAATAGCCTTCATACTTACTTGATTTATTTGAATTACGTGCTCTGCACACTCTCCACTGCTCTAAAAAATTAGGACCACTTTCATACAAATTCTTCATGTCATCAAAACTAAGAACCTCATTTCTCATTTCAGTCAACAAAGATCTTCTTCTACTCAATGCATTAACAACTCAGTTAGAAACTCCACTCTTATGCTTAATCACAAATCTAAAACTCTACAAATACTCTACCCATTTCATATGTCCCTGATTCAATTTATTCTGACTACCCAAATACTATAAAGCCTTATGATCAGTATACGAAAAAAATTCATTTGGCATCAAATAATGTCTCCATTTCTTCATAGCTTGCACAATAGGATAGAACTCTTGATAATAGACATAATATTTCCTCTTTGCATCATTCAAATTTTCACTAAAGAAAGCAACAGGTTTACCTTCTTGAGTCAATATAGCTCCAATTACACTTCCACTTGCATCAAATTCAACTTGAAATACCTTATTGAAATCAGGTAATGCTAACACAGGAAATTCAGCAAGCTTCAACTTCAAATCTTCAAAACTCTTATCAGCTCCATGTGTCTATTTGAGTTATTTTTTGTCTCTTCTCATTGTTTTAGTCATAGCATTACAAATAGAACTGAAATTTCTAATAAACTTTCTGTAAAAACTTGCCAATCCATGGAATGATCTTACCTCAGTTACATTTCTAGGTGTAGGCCAACTAAGTATAGCTTCAAACTTCTATGGATCCATCTTCAAACCATCAGCTGAAATCAGAAAACCCAAATACACAATCTCTTCTTTCATGAAGGAACACTTCTTCAAATTTATCATCAACATTTCCTCTTTCAATATCTGCAACACTTGCCTTATGTGCATCAAATGCTCTTCTCTAGTCTTACTGAATATCAAAATATCATCCAAGTATACAATCACACACTTATTCAATAATTTCTTCAAAACTTCATTCATTAACCTCATAAATGTACTCGATGCATTAATTAAACAAAAGGGCATAACCAACCACTCATACAAACCATCCTTTGTTTTGAAATCAGTCTTCCATTCATCACCTTCTCTGATTCTGATATGATGATATCCACTCTTCAAATTAATTTTGGTAAAATATCTTGCTCCACTCAAAGAATCCATTATGTCATCCATTCTCGGTATAGGAAAGCTATATTTCACTATGATTTTGTTAATTGCTCTAAAATCAGTGCACATTCGCCATTCTCCATTCTTCTTAGGTGCCAATATAGTAGGTACTGCACATGGACTCAAACTTTCTCAGATCAAACCTTTTTTCAGCGATTCATGAACTTGTCAGTCAAGCTCTTCATTCTCGGTCGGTGTTAACTGATGTGGTGCTTTGTTTGGTAAACTAGCTCTAGGAATCAGATCCATGCAGTGACTGATATCTCTCATTGGTGGTAAACCATTAGGTACATTATTTGAAATTATCTCCTTGTACTCAATGAGTAACTTTCCAACTTCTGTAGGAATTTCATCTTCTATATTCTTACTTGGTTTGTTAGGAGTCAAAGCATAACAGATATCATTTCTTTTCAAATCCTTAACAAATTGTCTACCTTCCATTAAACAAACTTTCATAGATGTACATATCTCACCAATAGATTCTTCAACCAAAGGTAACAAAACTTGCTTCTTACCATCAACCCAAATAGAATATCTATTCAATCTTCCATCAAGTATAGCATGTCTATCATATTGCCAAGGTCTACCCAACAAAATATGACAACAATCCATAGGCATAATATCACACAACACCTTATCATGGTACTTTCCAATCTTTCAGATTCACAAAACATTTTCCACTCACCATTAATGTATGTTGATCCTTGATCCATGAGATCTGATAGGGCTTCCGATGTTACATCCTCTCCAACTTCAATTTTGCAACCATTTCCTTAGATGCCAGATTCTTCGATCTTCCACTATCAACAATCACCTTCCAAACCTTGTCTACAACTCTACATCTTGTTTTGAACAAACATTTCCTGACAGGATCTTGCTTGTCCTTCTCACTCCATAGTATCCTTTAGATCATAAAATTTCCTTCCTTCTCAGCTTCATTTGGTGACTCCTCTTGCACCAATGCATCTCTGCTACTGCTGCCTTGTTGGCATGTGTACATTCAAATGGTTTATGTCCTTCTTCACCATAATTGTAACAAGTAACTTGGAATCCCTTTCTGCTATATCCACCTCTGGAGTAATTACCTCTTCCTTGGTATGAATTTTGGCCACCTTTCCATTCAGTCTTTCCCTTGTCTTGAGATGTGTCTAGAATTGACTTGTTTGGTTCAGATCTAGTGTTTTTACCATGAGATCTGCTTCTTCCTCTAGGGAATCTACCACCTCTACTCTTTATCTTTGTTCATATCTTCTATTCAACTTTTCCTCAGCTTTTAGAGCAAATTGGTATGCTTCCTGAATGTTGTCCATCTTGACCAAACTAGTCTCATCTTGTATAGAACTTCTCAAGCCATTTAGGTATCTCATTAATCTTTCCACCTCATCTTCAACATGTCCAGATATGATTTCCAATCTATAGAATTCTTTAGTATAGTCTTTTACTGATTTGTCTTTCTGTTTCAAACTTTGCATTCACCTGATTAGGTTAATCTGATAATCACAAGGTAGAAACTTTCCTTTCAATTTGTTTACCATCTTATCCCATACCTTGATTTTGTCTTTACCTTTCTTCTTCTGATCCAATTGCATATGTTCCCACCATAAGGATGCATGTCCTTTCAAATTTGTGCTTGCAATCTTTACCGTCTTATCCTTTGCTACATTTTCATATTCAAAGTACTTTTCCATCTCAGTTATCCAGTCAATCAATTCATCAGAATCCAACTTTCCACTATACTCAGGAGGATTGAACTGAGGTGTGGACTTCAAACTTGTCAAAGCTCTTAGGAATCACTCTTCTTCCTCATTCATCACAGGTGTAGGTGCAACTTCACCTTAAAACTCTTCAATTTCATAATCACTAACATCCTCAAGATTTCATCCTCTGCATTGGGCTATCTCAATAGCTTCCAATCTAGCAGCCATCTATCTAAGAATATCAGCTAGACCTGGATCTGCATTTTCTCTCCCACGAACCATCTTGAATCCCTCTGCAATTGTAGGTCAGAATGCAATCTGCTACCCCACAACAATACCAACTAGGATTAGGGATTACAAGAAGGAACTTAGATCTCACCAATGCTTTGATACCCCCTGACGCAAGGAGGGCATGGAGAAGGGGCCAAAGGATCTCCCAAATACCAAACCACCTTGCAGAACCAATGCAGAAGTCAAACAACACAGTAAGAGAAGAAATAGAAGAGAGATCCTTTAGCATTAATTGATCAAAGTCATTAAATGCTGGGCTATAAGGCCTTCCCAGTTTGGGCCATATATATTCAATGAATTAAAATATGATCTTCATACATGCGATGTCATAGACCTACTTACAGATAATTTAAATCTTATTCTAGCACTGGTACTTCTAAACTCCCTAAAATAAGAACATAGAAAAATATATATAAAAGAGTCCAACAAGAGAGGTCGGCGCTCAAATCCATAAGTGAGACCCAGATTTAGGTCCACATAGATCCCAACGAGAGACCCCAAATCAATTAAGCCATCAGAATTAACTGAAGAAGTCGGCCACCAAATCTAACTCCAAAATAAATGTTTCAGGAAAAGGTTGATCGAGCAACATAGTGACTCGGGCAAAGAACACCCTGGGCAACAAGAAATAGAACCCAAGCATCAAAAGAGAAACCCAAGAAACAAGAAAATAACAAGCTTGCTCGAGCAACATAATTGAGCAACAAAACAAGCATACCCAAGTAACAGAACCCGAGAAACAAAGGCAAGCATGCCTGAGCAACAGAACCTGAGCAGCATAGACCAACCCAAAACAAGTATTACCGAGCAACAGAGCCCAAGTAATAGAGTACTTCCCAAGCATACTCCAAACAAACTAAAGAACAACACAAACATCTTTTTGGTTGAGCAGGATTTCCAATGACCCAAGAAGCTCCTGCATGTATTAGGAATCTATCATTTTCAATATTTAAACACTTTTCAATTATTCATCAAAGCACCAACTCAACAATAAAATATAGATGTGCAACCAAAAGACATTCAACACAAAGAGACAAGATTTTAGGTATCATGGAAACCCAAATTAGGGAAAAACAACGATGGGGATGGCACCCAAAAATTTGTACTCTTCTGAAGTGTGCCCTACGTAAGGCTTTACCTTGTTAAAGGCATTTACATATACATGGAAAAATGTAACCTTGTAAGAGGCTTTACTTAAAGCTCATTAAAATCTTGTACCTTGTGAGAGGTATCCTTGTGAGAGGAATTTGAACACTTAACAAAGTGTTACCTTGTTAGAGGATTTACAATACCATAGAGATATGTTAGGATCTACGTCACTTGAGGATTTCTAGTACTTTGTTGTATCTGTCATGAAACAACATGTAAGAATGATCTATGTAATAGCAATCTTCTCTATTTGATCAGATCCTCTGAAGCTCAAACAATATTATTCACATACCTCTCTAACACTTGGCTGGACTGCACCCTCTGTCTCTTCTTCCTTCTCCACCAAAACATGATCAACCCAACATATTCACCTTCTTCTCTTTAGTTTATATGCTTTTCTTCTTTATTAGGTTTCCACCCCCATAGAAAACCCTAAAATGTAATACCTTCTCAATCTTATGATACACTTGGCTTTATATCACATATCTCAATATCCAATATGAAACTTATGTACCACGCCATTCTGACTTTAGATTTAATCAAGAAATTAAATCATTTCATAAAATATTTTCCTTCTTGACCAATCAGCTTGCTCAAATCACCTTAGCACGCTCACCTCAATGGTATAACCATTAAATGATTGTTCCTAGCTATCCCTACACATTCTCTAATGAATTATGCCATTAACATTTGACTATAACAATAGTTTAAATCACCGATACCGATCAAACCATTTGTAGCTTAGAAACTTAACACTTTTTCAAATATATGTTCAACCTTGAAATATCTCACATCTTTTCGCCAAATGAATCATGGTTGTAGGATTAGCATCTATTAGCTTTAAGTAACCTTCATAAAACAACCAAACATAGAAACAATCAAACTCAAAACCAAAATGATAGAGTCATCTTACTCTTGATAAATGTTGTCTAAATTAATTTCATTGTCTCTGATTCACTTCGCCAAATGAGACTCACCGGTCATCATAGTTAGTTAAGATTTAAATGGTAGCATTATAAAATGATCCCAAACACTTCTGTAGAACTGCACCTTAGGATAATTTCATTAGCATGATTTATTCTACAATCATCATCAACTACTTATAAGATAATAGTTGACGTCAATGGGTTTCCACAAGAAAAACTTTGGTTTTATTGTGTTGCATGGTTGTGGCTGTTTATCTTTATTGTTTATATTTTCATGTAATGGATGTCTATTGATGCAAGTGGTTGAATGGTTAATGAAAAGTCTGATTTGTTAGACTACTAATTTAGCCTCCCCCCTCTCAATAATCTTGGATCTCTTAATACTAATAATTGGTATAAGAGCCTTGGTCCTCTTTTTTGTAAACCTAAAAACTTGAGGAAAAGATATAATGATGATGAAGGAACCTCCCAAGTTCTCTAAAGACAACTGCCTGGTATGGAGTAATAGAATGAAGTTATATCTTTAAGGTATGGGGTCTCAATACTGGATGCATGTCACAAGCAAGTATATCACTCCTCTTGGAACTCTCACTCTAGATGAACTGAAGGAACTGTTCAGGTTTAGAATTGTCACCCTAACTCAGGCATTTAAGGCTTCATGACAATTCTATCTGACAATGGAAACTTCCTCTAGCTATGGGTGAACTAGAGATGAGGAAGAATCTCCAGATTCTAGGCCGGTTCCTATCAAATATGGAATATCACCACCTAATTTATAACTTGATTGGGAAAAAGGTAAGAAGGAAACTTCAAAAAAAAAAAAACTAAATAGGGGTGATACACCAAAAAATGAATTCAGACTTCTGATGAAAAAGTAAAGCAGTGACTCCAACTCATTTACCAAAGGCTTTGACCCTTCAAATCTCTAATCAACATATAGGCTAAACTGATCTCAATATTAGGGTTAAACCACAAATATCTCAAATGGTTAGCAAACATACATTTTCCACACAAGGTTTTAAAATAATTGATCACCTTAAGAAGGAATATAGATACATTCTCTTCTCTTGGATAACAATGAAAATAATGCTTGCAAAGAAAGATGAAAATAGGATCATAAAATCAAGACTCCAAATATATGAACTAATGAAAACATCTGCTTTATTCTGCACCAAAATCTGACAAAAATGTGGTTACAAACATGAACCCAAGGCACAAAAGAGCAATGAACTCCCTTTTCCTTCTTTCAAAATCTGCAACTTCAACGGATACAAAATGCAAAAAAGGCTATAGGAATCAGGAATTCACTAACAACTCTCTCTCCACAATTTTGACCCCCTGATCTCTAACAAAAGCCTTCACTAAATAGCCAACATGGCTTGATTTCAAAAATAATTCCCCCCAAAAAACTTTACATAAGTTTAGATCTCCTAAACTATAGGGCCAAATTGAAATCCTAAGTCTTTCACTTCTAAAGTTGATAAATGAAAATATAACTATTACATATGTTATCAACCCTAAAAAAACTCCTCCAAAAGACCCTAAGCCGAATGCATCTCATACTGATAATAAACACTGCAACCCTCATACAACCCAATCACACCAAGGATGTAACTTTGTCGACACCATACTAGAGCAGTTAGTGTAACTGCAGTCTGTTTGCTTAATCACCACCCATCATTGACATGACCATTTTCTCTTGAAGAGACAATTTTGAGAATTCGTGGCACTAAAGGTACCATCGTGGCAATATGGAGGGAATGTCAATGCGCTGAGAACTGCAACTGCATTTACTCCATCTGACAGTGGATTTCAAATGTGAGTAAAATACAATGCATACTACTCAATTTCATTTGCATCTTAGGGTAAAAGCACAAAGTTGTGTCACGTTTCATGACCACTTATCAGCACAGCTAAATTTGAGTATTTCTAAATAAAAATTAATTTTCATCAAAAATATGGTCTAGCTAGATTAATCCTAGCTAAGCTAGATAAGTGGTTAAACTTTTCCAATTAGAAATGTCTATTAAATGCATGTTTTATACCAATTACGAAAGAAATAAAATTATTTCAGAAAATCGATGTTTCAATAACCCCTACTCTTTTTAATGATATTTTTAAAAAATATAAAAAATACCCTTTTGTAGAGCTCAGAGTCAAGATTATTTTCATATAAAGTTAATAATATTTTGATTAGATCTAATATATTATAATTTCAAAATATAAAAAGTAGGTATTTTAACATTCGAGAAGATGTTGCTTCAAATAAATAAAAAAAATAGTAAATCATAGCAAAAAAATTTAAAATCTATATTTAACACTAAAGGAGAGAGTCAGCTTCAAGAATATGTAATTTTTTTTTCTGAATGGTGTATATTTGATAGGGGAAATTTGGAGGGAGATGAAAACTGTCAATTTCAGATAAGTTCAACTTTGAGCAGTTATAACGGAGAAAATATACATTGAAAGCCAATCTTTCTTCTTTTCTGCACTATATATACATTTTATCTATAACATATTTTGAAATCAGAGGAAAAATAGATTATTTGCATATACTTGTTTGGAGGGAACTAGACCCCGGATTTTCAGCAGTTTTCAGCAATGGAAAAATGGACTTCAAAAATTAAAAAACTATGTATATTCTTGTTAAATTTTTTTTAAAAAATTATAGACATAAACTTAATCCATTTTTACACATTTCTTTAGTTTACATCATCCTCAAATTCTAAATACAAATGCAACCTTTTATGTCGTTAAAGTTGAACAGTTTGCATGTTGTGATCATTTTCCTTTATAAAAGTGTGACACGGGTTTGTACTTTTACCCCTTAGGGTTTTTTGGTTTGTGGCACCGCCATGTTGAATCTATAAACCGTGATTTCTACCATGGATCCGCTTCTGTTGAGTTGGAGAAACTCTAGTTTCATGAGCCTTGATATGGAAGAAAAGATGTAGTTTTTATTTGCCATAATCCACGGTATCTTCTGATGACCTTCGCTTCAACATTGCTCGAGTTTCTTTAAATTCTTTCTTTTCTTGAGTTTAGATTTTGACCTATGAGTCATCTCCCATTTACTTAAATGTTGGAACACCTAGTGATGAAATGTCTTTAAGCCAATACCAATGGCACTGCAAACTTGCTTGCAAATTGGGTTCTGGAGTTTTAGTTTATTCGGCCACCACTGCAAGTCTGGGAGTAATCTCAAACTATGGGAGATGTGTTTGAGTTACCATGAAACTCAGTTTTGAAATGGGGATATCTCTTCCACAGTTTTAGACTCGTCCCTAGTTCGTAGTGTACCATGAGATTGGAAGAAATATTGTGTTATCTATTGTTTGTCTTTTGCATGTTGAGGGTTGTCTTTACTCTTCGAAAGTGTCGTGACTTATCTTGGCTTCCTCCTTCAGAAACGTGGGCAATAGACCAAGCTATGACTAAATCATTTGGACTACAAGCCACCATGTGGGTTCTCTTCAGAAAAAATGTAGCTTATGACTGAACGATGTGGTAGAAGCATTCGGTCTTAAGATATGACATCTTTCAGTCATAAGCTTCACGATTTTTCTGCAAGCTGATTAAAACCATGACTGAAAGTAAAATGACAAGGAAAAAACCACATTGCATACACAGATAAGTTTATTTTCCTCTATTGTCTATTTATTCTGTTGGCAGGTTGGGTATATTTTCTCATTTCCTGATTTTTTCCTTCCCTTTACTGTCAACATATGCAGATACAAACAATTAGGAACCCATTTTGCTGATTTAAATAGAAACTTGTGCTGTCCTTTTGGCTTCATTTATCAGTCCTCATAATCGAATGCATCTTGACATCTCTCCACAGATAAATAATCATCATTATTTTGCTTACTACTTTTTAAATTTGCAAAAAATAGTAATGCACTGTTGTGGTCGATAATCATTGCTAACATTTAGGCTCTGTTAGATGTCGACTGTCGTAAAACAATCACAAGGTTGTTGAACTGGTCTTTGTTTGTTGTCGAGCCCATCATTACATTACTGTTTAATGTTTGAACTTTTCTGTTATCTATTGCACATGTTGTCATTTGCAAAACCCACACGGATTTTGAAGCTGTATCTACTGTTTAGCTTGATGCTTGTCTTGTACTTGTAATAAAACATGAATCTTCATACTGTCAAATGCTCTTTTCTTTAAAAATAATCCTCTTTTAGTTTTCAAACAAAACATGTAAATCATAACAAATGCTTCCCTGTTTGATGACACTCTACTTGTCTGAAACAATCATACACGAGATATTTAAACTGCAATACTATGTTTAAAAACACATTCAGTTTACAGTTTTACTGATAATAATGAGCACTTCTTAGAATGGAAACACAATATGTTGAATATGTTGTTGTCTTTAATGAAAAATATATATTTTCCTCCTTTTGTGATGTATTTGAGAAAGAAAACCCACGGGGTTCGAGCACGGGCTCGTGACTCCCATGAGTTTTACCCAAAATAGGAAACCCTAATTTTCCTGTATATTTCCTTTATCAAGTTTATCTGCTGCACTGTTATCATGAATGAACATGTTTTTAAAAACAAAACATTAGTATGAGATGTATTTGTTTCAAAACCTTGCATAAAAACAATTTTTTGAAACTTTGTCTGAAACAACATACACAAGATATTGAAATTGCATCCTTTTAGAACCATTAACAATGACCTCAATTGATGAACTTGCTGGATATTCTATGATATTCTGTCCACCATGCTTGTCTTCTGTGTGTGCTCCACCATAATGAATGTAATCCCACATTGATAATGAGATTGTTGATCATTGCTCTCACTGCAGCTTTCACATTTCTTGTTTCATTTTCTTTCAACACTTAGTTATTTGAAACAAACATAGCAACAACTTCTCTCTTTATAGAGTATATGAACAATTTCTATGCATGTAACTTTTCAACTTTGATCTTCAAAATGAACCTTTTAACCGTTGTCTGAAACAATTATACACAAAAGAGACACTACTATAACAACATTTCTCAACCTCCTTTATCTGCATGATCTCTAATGAACTTTTAGATTCTTTCAATTCTGTATTTTTCCAGTTCAGCAAAAACCCCTTTTTTTTACCATGTTCCTCCAACAACATCATTTTGACTTCTTTCATGCATTTGAATCTCCTATTGCATTCAGTTATACATACCTGCCCACTTGCACACAAAACACTATTTAATTTATTAGGTCATCAGATAATATGCATCAATTAACGTTTGTGAGTGAATGTATACTAAGATGGCATTCACTCATGAGTGTTGGTTGGTTTGTATCATTTGTTGAACTAGTAGATTAACCAAATTCTGAAAACAAGTTTCTCGGATGATATGCTAAGTTTTTTTCAGATATCTGATTTCATAGAAAAGAATAATATATATCAAAGTGATCATATATAGTGAAAGGTTTCATGTTTGGAACAAGTCCCTTTAATACTATTTTTCAGATACTGTGCATGAATGTTTTCTTGTTACAGTGATTTCATCATATTGATATGCAGCTTTAGAAGAATTGATTGTATGTTGTTTGCGTTGCATGTATTGCTTAGATCTAGCTGGATCTAACACCCCGCTTTCTTCTCCTGATGTAGGTAAACCCTAAGAGACTTAAATGCAGATGCAGAAACCAACCATGAACCACGGAGACCTAAATGCAGATGCATAAACCAACCATAAGGAAATGCATGGGACCCTTACTCCATACTTTCAATTATGCCTTATGTTAGATTTGAGAAAAACAAATCCACCCAAGAACACCTACATGCAAGACTGTCACAAACTAGAAGCAAAGACAAAAGAGAAGATAGAAGAACAGAGAGCTATGGTGGCCAAAAAGCTAGAGATATGAAATCCATGTTGAAAGAAAAAAGCTTCTATTATCAACAACTGAATTACAAAATACAATCTCCTTCTCCTTAATGAAAAGTAAAGCGGTGAGTCCTTATAAAAGGATACCGAAACCCTAAAGGAGAAAAACCCTAAAGAATTATAAGCTGCCTAAGTATAACTTAAGCATAGAGTAAATAGACTAATAATTAAATGATTTAATTATTAGCTATACTATGACTACTCTAACACCCCCCCTTAAGTGTAACTTAGGGAGAAGCAAAACAGCTAAAGACTACTGCAGAAAGTAGGAAAGATGGGTCCCGGCAACAAGGCCTGGTCAGGTACCCAAGTACAAGAAATAAACTAGATGAAGGAAACTAAGTCTTCAATCTAGGGAAAGTCCCAGAGAGAGGAACAAGAATGAGCAAGAAGTATCTCTGAAGCATGGAACTGAAAACTCTGTCAAAAGAGACTGTTGGAACCCCCACTAAAGTGCATGACCAGGTAGAGAAGACAATGTCTGAAGAGCTAATCAATCAAACCAGGAAGCAATAGAACCAACAGGTGAACCCCCCCATAATGCTGAACCGAGAGAGGTGACAGGAACACTGAAATGCAATGCCAGAAACATCTGCAGAAGAGAGAACCAAAAACACCAACAGTGCAACAAAAGTACAAATACAAGATAAAGGGCGATGTCACCAACACACAACATGGGCTAATGTTGTGGAAGGTACGCTCACTTGACAAAGGTGGATGCGCCTAAAATGACATAATCATCATAACCCCCCATGACACTTTATAACAGAGTGCGAGTACAAAAACTATACAAGGTGTACAAGATCCCAGAAATGCAGAAGTAGGCACTTTATCTTAGTGCATTTATAGAACAAAAATGCAATAGTGGAGAAGCATACAAGCTCAGAAGTCAGAAAGAAAAGTGAGCCAGAAGTACAGTAGAAGAGATCCCAGGACTTGTAAACCCAAGCAATCCACCAGAGTGTAGAAATTGCCAAACTTGGAGGAGAGAAAACCTAGAGAAAAATTTGGAAAAAATACCCCTGCCACTGAATAGGTCACTGAACTAGCTTTCCGACAATATCTGGTTTGCCAAAAATGGAGTCCGGATGAGCCAGATATGACTCCCGGAAGGCAAAAACAAATATCAGACTTCAACAAAAAAAATGCTATCAAAATGGAAGAACCCAAAACCCTAACTACCATCATCGGAAAGTGCTTAGAAAGAGCTTTCCGACGGTATATGGAAGTCAGAAAAAGACCCCTGGATGCTTAAGATAGAGAGAAAACAGTCCCGGGGGGTCAGAAAGACCCCAAAAAATAAAAAATAAGCCCCTGGGGCTAAAAAAATAGCGCCCCTGGGCACATGGCATGCGCAGGGGGCTTAACTGGGGCCCCTGGGCATGCATGTGACCTGCCGCCTAAGAAAATAAGCCCGCGGGGGTTTAAAAAGGGCTGCCACTGGCGGCGGGGGCCGCAGAGGGCGACGGGGGTCGGCGGAGCGGCGCTGCGGGTGCCGGCGGGGGTCGCGGAGGGCGGCAACGGCCAGTGGCGGGGCTGCGGTGGGAGCCGGCGGGGAGAGACCGGCAGGGGCTGCTGAGGGCCGTGGAGCGGCGAAGCACCGGGGGAGGCGAAGCGGCCGGGGGCCGGGTGTTGCAGGGCGGCGCGGGCCGGGTGCGGGCCGGGCCATGGAGGAGCGGCGGCGGCGTAGCGGCTGCGTGTTTCAAAATGAACTGCCTGCGCCAAAAAACCTTTGAAAAATAAGGTTTTTTTAAATTTTTTTTAATTTTTGCCTCGGTTTCCGTGCCGTATGACACAGGAAACCAAATTTTTTTTCCTCAAAGTCCAGTAGTACAAAATAAACAAATTTTATGTCATTTCTAGGGTTTTGAGGTCCTCTGAGCTCAATGGCAATGTTCGTTTGAGCCCAAAGTGACCATAACCAAAGTCTGCCCCTAAAATACCATAAAAAACACTAAAAAACCTCTGAAACCCTCTGTGTCTAAAACGCTTCAACAAAATAAGAATAGCCAGTAGCAAGATGGCTCTGATACCATGTTAGATTTGAGAAAAACAAATCCACCCAAGAACACCTGCATGCAAGACTGTCACAAACTAGAAGCAAAGACATAAGAGAAGACAGAAGAACAGAGAGCTATGGTGGCCAAAAAGCTAGAGACATGAAATCCATGTTGAAAGAAAAAAGCTTCTATTATCAACAACTGAATTACAAAATACAATCTCCTTCTCCTTAATGAAAAGTAAAGCGGTGAGTCCTTATAAAAGGATACTGAAACCCTAAAGGGGAAAAACCTTAAAGAATTATAAGCTGCCTAAGTATAACTTAAGCATAGAGTAAATAGACTAATAATTAAATGATTTAATTATTAGCTATACTATGACTACTCTAACACCCCCCCTTAAGTGTAACTTAGGGAGAAG
>MU225868.1:2871995-2882256 GCA_018584345.1 Thuja plicata | reverse complement strand
CTGGAACCCCCACTGAAGTGCATGACCAGGTAGAGAAGACAATGTCTGAAGAGCTGATCAATCAAACCAGGAAGCAATAGAACCAACAGGTGAACCCCCCCATAATGTTGAACAGGGAGAGGTGACAGGAACACTGAAATGCAATGCCAGAAACATCTGCAGAAGAAGAACCATGAACACCAACAGTGCAACAGAAGTACAAACACAGGATAAAGGGCGGTGTCACCGACACACATCATGGGCTAATGTCGTGGAAGGTACGCTCACTTGACAAAGGTGGATGCGCCTAAAATGACATAATCATCATAACCCCCCATCATGTATTGATAATAGAGCTTTTTTCTTTCAACATGAATATCATGTCTCTGGCTTTTTGGCTGCCATAGTTTTTTCTTCTGTCTTCTGTTTCTTGCTTCTACTTGTGACAGATGTGCATGCAGGTGTTCTTGGGAGAATAGGACATTTCCTATTTCTAACAAGGTATCAGAGCTCGCTTGCTGCTCGTTGTTCGTGTTTTGTTGAAGCATTCGGACTCAGAGGGTTTCAAAGGTTTTTCAGTGTTTTTTGTGGTGTTTTAGGGGCAGGCTTTGGTTATGGTCACTTTGGGCTCAAACGGAAATTGCCATTGAATTCAGAGGACCCCAAAACCCCAGAAATGACATAAATTGGGTCCCATGTATTGCTTAGATCCAACTGGATCTAACACCCCGCTTTCTTCTCCTGATGTAGGTAAACCCTAAGAGACCTAAATGCAGATGCAGAAACCAACCAGGAACCATGGAGACCTAAATGCAGATGCATAAACCAACCACAAGGCAATGCATGGGACCCTTACTCCATACTTTCAATTATGCCTTCTATTCTGCAATGTACTATTATTGACATGAAAATAAATATGAAACAACACTTGTACAATACATTCAGTTTGAATGCACAATGTAATTGATCAATTATAATTTAGAAATTCTTGAATGTGATTAACTCTTAGAGTACAAATAATAACTTCTAAAAATGAATGTAGTGGTAGAATGTTTATTAATAATATCTGAAGGATAATATTAATGGGACTCTTCAAAAAATGCATTTTTTCCCTATTTGAGGTTACTTTGATGCAATGCTAAAAATTAGGATAACAATTTTGGCAACTTCTGTTGGATGTCTGCCTGCTCGACACAACCCTAGACCTTTATCCTTGGGCAATGGAGTTAGGAAACCAAAACCATGAATGCAACCATTATTGAAATGAAAATGCAGCTACCCTAGACCAATGCAACCTAAAGACCTAAGCAATCTAGAGACCTACATGCTTGGACAACACTTATTGAAAATGAAACCTAGACTAAAACCTAACCCTCAAAGAAAAGCTTGAGGTGTATTCCATTAACTGAAATTTGTAGAACTTCTCCATCAGTTGTGGACAACTGATAAGCATTGTTTTCTCTACAGGTTGTAATAACAAAAGGGCCTTCGCAAAAGTTGTATTGTAGTGGGTGTTGATATTGTGGCGAATTCTCATCTAGTAAAGATTTTCTTTTTCGGGAAAAAGAAGACCGACATTGTAAAACCCTAAAATGGTTGATTTTATAGGTTGCCCTAAAATGCATGTTATAAGTGGTTAAGATGCATCATGCATTATAATGTTGGTGTACCATTTTGCTGGATAATAAGAAAGGTTGGACGGCTGTGTAGGTGGACATAGCCCAGGTTTTGGGTGAACCACATTAAATCTATGTTTTATCTATGTTCAATTTTATTCTTCTTTTGTTTCTGCATATAAGTGTTTATTATTATATTGTTCCAGATCTGTCAAAACCTAACAATAACAATATTCCAAGAGTTGAGGTAGCTTTCAAGGCATTAGTGTCTAATGTACCAGTAAAGAAAGGTAAGGAAACAAGTCATGATTCTAATTACATGTCAAGTTATGCCAAGGAACTTGAAGCTATCTTGGAAGAAGAAAGGAAATAAGGAGATCTTGAAGCTCTACTAGCAAAGAGATTGCCTAGAGGAATTGGTAAGTACAAAGGTAAACTTCCACTAAAATGTTTCTCATGTAATAAGATTGGACATATTGGTGCTAGTTGTCCAAATGGTGAAAAAAGGATAAGTTTAGAAAGTTTAAGGAAAAAGAGAAGAAATAATTATTTATTTTAGTTGATGAAGGGGTTACCAATGAAGCATCAAGAGATAATGAGGAAGAGGAGTTTGTATTTGTTGTAGTAAAAGAAGATCCATTAGAAGGAGAAAAGGCATTGGTCTCTCACTTAAGACAAAATGATGAATGGATTATAGTCAGCGGGTGCTCACATCACATGACCGGTGATAAGAGTAAGTTCATTAAACTTGATGAGTTTGATGGTGGTGTGGTAAGGTTTGGTAAAAGTACACCTTGTTGGGCTAAAGGTAAAGGCACTATTTCTTTGAATGGTAAGAGTAACACAAATGATGTTTATTATGTGGATTGTCTAACACATAATCTGTTAAGTGTGGGTCAGCTAAATGATAAAGATTTTATATTGGAATTTAAAGGAGGTGTATGTAGAATAATTGGAAGCTCTGGTGATGAGATTGGTACCAATAGGTAGACTAGAGGTAATTTATTCTATATGAATAATACTATCAACAGTTGTTTGATTGCAAAGGTTGAAGATAGTTGGCTATGACATATAAGGTTTTGTCATGTAAACTTTGATAGTTTGATAAAAGTAAGTAATACTAATGCAGTTAGGGGATCACCTCAATTAGTCAAACTAGAGAACATGATGTGTAAATAATATCAGTTGGGTAATTTAACTAGTTCCACTTTCAAAAGAAAGTATTTTTCATCTAAAAGCATACTTTATTTGGTGTACACTGATCTTTGTGGGCCTATTAGACAAAAGAGTTATATAGGTGAAAGATATTTCATACTCTTTACTGATGACTATACTAGAATGATGTGGGTAACTTTATTGAAGGATAAGTCTGATGCATTACATAAATTCAAAGCATTCAAGGCACTAGTTGAGAAGAAAACAAGTAAGACTTTGAAATGTTTAAGATCTTATAGAGGAGGTGAGTTTACTTCTGAAGAATTTGTTAAGTACTATGAAGATAACGAAATCAAGAGACAAATGTTTGCACCAAGGAATCCATAGAAAAATGGGGTTGCAAGGACTATGTTAATTCAAGGTGATGTACCAAAGATGTATTACATAAAAGAAATTATTACTGTTGTTTACACACTGAACTGGGTGCAAGTAAGCAAAGGAACATATAAGACACCTTATGATCTATGGTATGGTCACTCACCTAATGTTAAATTTTTAAAGTTTTTTGCAAAAGATGCTACATTAAGAGGGATGATTACACAAGCAAGTTTGATCAAAAAAGTGATGAAGGTATTTTCCTTGGTTATTCTTATAAAATAAAAACATATAAGTGTTTCAATAAGAGAACTAGCAAAATGATTGAGATTGCAAATGTAAAGGTTGATGAATACCTTGATAAATATGGTGACTCAAGAAAGCAAGTGGTAGAGGATGATCAGGAGATTGTGTATATTGAACTGGAAACATATGAACAAATAGATCAAAGCAATGTGGGAGAAGTGATTCAACCTTTGAAGGAGAAGCTCCTAGACCTGAATTGGTGATACCTAGGTATGTCAAGATGAATCACACTGCTGATCAAATTATAGGTGATAAGAATGTAGTCATTCTAACAAGAAGAAAGCTCAGAGAAAGTACTTGTTTGATTTCCAAGTATGAGCCCAAGACAGTGAAGGAAGAAATCAAGTTGTTCCTTTGTTGGTACATGTTCCAACTTCACCTCCTTCTCCTACACTTTCTCTCTTAGAAAGTGATACTTAATTACCATGTACTTAGTCTTGGAATGCATTACTGGATTCTTTGAAATATTTATTGCACTTGTATTTTCACAAAATATAGTTACCGATTCAATAATATTTTCTTTAATACCTTCAATAATCTACTTCATCCATGCAATTTGTGTACAATTTATAGTTGTTGCTACACATTCTGCTTCTATTGTGGATTGTGAGATACAAATTTGTTTCTTTCTTGTCCAAGATACAAGAGTTTCACCTAGATAGAATGCACCACCACTTGTACTCTTTCTATCATCAACATTTCCTACCCAATCAACATCAATAAACACACTCAAAGAGAAATCACCATCATGATCATACTTTAGACCATAGTCAAGTGTCCCTTTCAAATAATTGAATATCCTCTTGACATCAATCACATGAGATTCCTTGGGATTTGATTGAAATATAGCCATTATACCAACTGATTGAGCAATACCTGGTCTTCTATGAACAACATACTACAACTTACGAATCATAGATCTGTACAAAGTAGCATTTGATGCATCACATTCATTATCCTTAGACAATTTACATCTTATTACCATGGGGGTTCCAACTGGTTTGGAGTCATCCATACCAAAATTCTTGAGTACTTCTTGCACATATTTGGATTGACTAAAATATATACCATTCTTTAGTTGTGAAACCTACCATCCAATAAATAATTTGATCTCCCCAATCATTGAAATTTCAAATTCCTTCTGCATCTCTTCAGAAAATGCCAAACTCATCTCAATATTTCCTCCAAATATTATATCATCAACAAATACTTCAACTAACAACAACTTATCTCCTTAAACTTTTAAGTACACATTACTATTATCACTTGTTTTATTAAATCCAATATGAATAAGATAATAATATAACCTTTCATACCATGCCCTTGGGGATTATTTTAGTCCATATCATGCCTTTTGTAGTTTGTATACCATGTCCTTTTTCTTTGTCAATGTAAAACCATCAGGTTGTTCTATGTAGATCTCTTCTTCAAGAATTCCTTTCAAGAAAGTTGAATTGACATCCATTTGAAAAAATAATGAGATTCTTATAATAAGCATAAGAAAGCATAATTCTTACCCCTTCCAGTCTTTCTACTAGAGAAAATGTTTCTCCATAGTCTCTTCCTTCTTGTGAATAGTTGTTGCATACAAGCCTTGCCTTGTTTCTGATCACATCTCCATATTCATTCAATTTGTTCCTAAAACCCATTTGGTACCAATCACATTTTAATCTTTGGGTCTAGGAACAAGTTCCCATGTATCAATCTTCCCAATTAATTCAATTTATTCTTCCATAGATTTTACCTAATATTTTTCCTTAGCAGATATCTTCACCAAGCCACTACCTAAGAACAATTTTGAGTACCTTAGAGGCAAGATAGGGGTTATACCCCTACCTGAAAAAAACTAAGATGTTGTTGGTGCATCAATCCAGTGTATTTATTTCCATATCTCTCACTATGGATTGATGTTCGGGGGACTAATCCTTAGTGGGAGCAGTCACAAAGAGATGAAGATAGTTGCAGCAAATGATATATTGGGATTATTGCACCTTTGGCATTATTGTCAAAGGGGGAGAAGAGAAGACAATAGTAAATATTAGGAAGAAGAGCATGAAAAGAGTAAGTCAAAAGAATCAGCTAAGGGAGAGAATTTTGTTAGTAATAACTAAGAGGGGGTGGTGAATCAGTGGCCTCAAAAATTTATCCTTTTAAACCTCAATCCACCAATTAATACACCTCAAATTATTAATTCCCTACAAGATGTATGCCTTTGATTTACTTGAAATAAATAACTGTCTATCAGTTTACCTTGTCTATCCTTCTTCTCCTTGATAACCGATAAGCAGTAAAACTTGTTTACCGATACTCAGTAAATATGCAGAGTATACTAGTCAATCCATAAATGCACATGTGAAATGTAAAACAATAAAGTAATAAACCATACACACATAACACAAGGATTTTAATGTGGAAACCCTGTTAAGGGAAAAACCACTGGGACCGGTACCCCAAATTTTCACTCTTCTGAAGTGAGCACTGTTAGGAGCCAACCCTGTTAAAGGTTACAAACACACGGTTAAGTGTGACCTTGTTAGAGTATTTTTATACATAGGTTTTCACTTAGTATCTGACATCTATGCTACTATCCTTGAATCAGTCTCTAGACTGTCAATAGGCTTTATGCTAATCTTACTACCATCCTTGAATGAGCCTCCTTCTTAGACTGTCAATAGGCTTTAGGTAAGACCGATGCTACTATCATGAGTCAACCTTCTAGTAATATGTTAGGATATACCTCAATTACAAAAGACTGTTAAGTCTTGCTCTGTTAAGAGACTTAATGCTTCAATGGTTAAACTGAAACACAATGACCTATTTCTAATGCAACTTTGAATTGCAGATATTAAGATCTATTTACATATAATACCTTTATGATCAATGTATCAATTCCATTTCTTTGTTCTTCATTATTTTTTCTCTGTGATTTTGTGCTTCACTGTGTGTCGGTGTCTACAGAATTCTTTAGCTCTCCCTTAGCTTGATTGATCAGGACTGCATGAAGTTTAACCTTCATCAGTTTCTCTTCAGCATCTTCTCTCAATTCACTCCCCCGTGTATCTGAGTGCCCCTGGAAATGAATTAAACTTGTCTCTTATATAGACATGATATTCCTTAATTATTGGTTCTTGATTCTTGATTCTTGGTGTGAAAAATAATCTAGCCAAATTGATTTATGGCTTTAACTCCTGATTTATCTCGTAGTTATCTTCTTGCCAGCTGTATAAATCATCTTTAAATCACTTACTTAACTGTGGTCAAATAAAAAAAATAAAACAACCAATTAAGTCTATCCTTAAGCTCTGCCAGCTAGATATTTTGTCATTTTCTGATCTCTCTATTCTGTAGGTCAATTCTCCAGTTTTTCGCCGGTGACAACTGCCAGTTCCGTTGGCACAACTTTAGTTAGCTTCGAGATCTCCATCCATCGGGCATCATTGGATCTTTCTCATGAGGCAACACTGTTTTAGCTCATCGGGCATCCTATGATTCTACTTTGTTAGGAAGCACTGTCTTCTGCTCATCGGGTATCATTGTGACTTTATCTCTGTCTTTACCGATGGTGTGCACTCCGCCAGTGTAGTCTGTCACTTGGTGAATACTTGAATTTTATGCATTTTTGAAAGTATAACCTCTATTCCATTGATTCTCTGAAGTCTTTGACATTATGTATATGACCATACAGATGATATCAAGTTGACATCAATGACAATACAAACCATTAACTTATTTAATGTCTTGCATCATCTTCAACTTAACATTATCAAACATTCATTCAGTTACATGTCATCAATCTCTCCCTTTGGCATTGATGGCAACATACTATATTATCACACCATACTATTTCTAATACAACATGAAATACAATTGTTGAGATTCATCAATTTACCAAACAGTTTGTTTTGATAACTGATAAAAATGTCTGACCGTCGGTAAGCTCTGTATTAGCTTAGATTTGATTCTTGCAGCTTTCTTTTCTTCTTCTGATGTGTTGTATCCTCTGTTGGTGTCAATTTTTCTCTCTTCTTCTTGATGTCTCTGTCTTGTATTTGCAAATTTTATACAAATACTCTCCCTATGGATATGATCTCTCCCTATTTCGAGTAATCTGATAATGAATAGTTTATGTTGATAATATGGATACATTCTCTCCCTTTGACAACAATGCCAAACAAATATTTTCACAGATATCTGACATTCTGTCAAGCGATTTCTTCTATCCATAATATAATCCTTGAATTTCCCTTATCCATCATCAATATAACAATATGATCTCGTGCTTGGTTCTGATATATACCTTTCTATATATAGATGTAGCTTTGAAGTTCATGTTCGCTTGCATCAATCATGAATGATATTTTGATAATATATGGGTGATGCAACCTTTAGTCCTTTTACTGACTGATAGACATGGGTTTGATTCCTAGTCTTATTCTCAGGTACTCAAATGTATCCTTGGGTAGTGGCTTGGTGAAGATATCAGCCAATTGGTCTTTTAATTGCACATTTTCAAGTATCACCTCTTTTTCTTGAACTTGTTCCCTAAAATAATGATACTTGATTGCAATGTGTTTAGTCTTTGCATGCATGACTAGATTCTTGGAAATATTTATTGCACTGGTGTTATCACAATAGATAACTACTGGTTCTATGATCTTCATATGCATACCTTCCAACAACTGTTTGATTCATGCAATATTTGAGCAGTTTGCAGCAGTAGAAACATATTATGCTTCTGTGGTGGACTGAGAGATGCATCCTTGCTTCTTGCTAATCCATGTGACAAGTTTTTCAACAATAAAGAATGCTCCTCCAATTGTGCTCTTCCGGTCATCAAGATTTCCAGCCCAATCAGTGTCGGTAAACACTTTTAGTTCAAATTTGCCTTCTCTTCTATACAATAAGCCAAATTCCTCAGTATTCTTTAGATATCTTAGGATTCTTTTCACATCAGTCATATGTGATTTCCTGGGGTTAGCAGAAAATCTAGCAACAATCCCTACTGCATGTGCAATATCTGGTCTAGTGTGTACAACATACATGAGTTTTCCTATCATTGATTTGTATAGAGTTTGATTTACCTCTGTTGTCTTGTCTTCCTTTGTTAATTTGCATCCAGTAGCCATAGGTGTTCTAACATGTTTGGAATCTTCCATCTTGAATATTTTTAGAAATTCTTTGATGTATTTGGATTGTGTAATGAAAATACCTTCACTTTGTTGAATGATCTGTAGACCAAGAAAGAACTTGATCTCTCCAAACATAGACATCTCAAATTCTTTTCTCATCTCATCAAAAAATGATTTACATAGCATATCATTGCCTCCAAATATGATTTCATCAACAAATATTTAAGCAATCAAAGTGTTAGCATTAGTATCTTCTTTCAAATAAAGATTATTGTTCTCACTAGTCCTCATGAATCCCATACTTATTAGATAGGAATGAATTCATTCATACCAGGCTCTGGGAGCTTGTTTCAATCCATACAAGGCTTTGTGAAGTCTACATACCATGTTCCTCTTGTCTAGATCCACAAATCCTTCTAGTTTCTCAATGTATACCTCTTCTTCAAGTATTCCATTTAGGAATGCTGACTTGACGTCCATTTGATATACCTTTAATCTTTTGTATGCAGCATAAGCAAGTATAATTATTACTCTTTCTAGCCTAGCAACGGGTGCAAAGGTTTCTCCATAGTCTATTCCTTCCTCTTGTGCATACCCCTTGCATACTAGTCTTGCTTTGTTCCTTGTGACTTCTCCATTCTTGTTCAGTTTGTTCTTGAATATCCATTTTGTACCAATGACATTCTTGTCATCTGGTCTTGGTACAAGTGACCATGTCTTGTTCTTCTGAATATGTTCAATCTCATCATTCATAGCACTTATCAAGTCTTCATTATCTAGTGCAGCATTGACATATTTTGGTTCAAACTCACAAATTAAGCAATTTGAGTTTAAAGACTTACTTCTTGTTCTTGTACCAGCTTTCTTATCTCCTATGATCTGGTTCTCTGGAAGGTTCCTTCTTACATATCTTGCAAGTACAAGTATAGCTCTTTGCATGTCAGCTTGATCTTCATTACCTTGCACATTATCTTGATCATTATCCTGACCGTCGGTAACAACATTCTGACCGTCTGTTGCAACATTCTGTTATTCTAGATTTAAGCACTGTTCCTCGAGTAGAGTGATGGGTTCTTCACAGTATACAAACTTGTTGTAGTCCTCTAGTTCTTTTGTGCTTTCCAGCTCATTCTTTTCTACAAATTTATCAATATTCACATTTTCACTTTCAACTATTTTGTTAGAAGCCTTGAGTAGACATTTAAAATCTTTGCTTTTGGTAGAATACCCCAGAAAAATACCTTCATCACTTTTGGTGTCTAGCTTTCCATTTCTATTATCCTTTAAGACATAACATTGACTGCCAAATATTTTGAAGTAACTTACATTGGGTGTTTTTCCATACCATAGCTCATAAGGAGTCTTCTTTGAGTCCTTTCTTAATTGTACTCTATTAAGTGTATAGATAGCAGTGCTAATAGCTTCCCTCCAAAAGATCTGGGTGATGTCCTTCTCTATCATCAGTGTTCTTGCACAATCAATTATTGATCTATTCCTTCTCTCAGCAATCCCATTTTGCTATGGTGTTCTTGGTGCAAAAACCTATCTTTTTATACCATGCTCATTACAAAAATTAGTGAATTCATCTTATATAAATTCTCCTCCTCTATCTGATCTCAAAAATTTTAGATCCTTACCACTTTGTTTCTCTACCATAGCTTTATACCATTTAAACATCTTGAATGCTTCAGATTTTTCTTT
>MU225868.1:2820672-2870857 GCA_018584345.1 Thuja plicata | reverse complement strand
AAACTTGGTAAGACACTATTATCAAAATTATTCATCTCAAATGAAATCAGTCTACCAATCAGGCTATCAAGAGTGACTATATTATTTGCTACTGCTCTCATTTCTTGAATAGTAGAGACTCTAATAGTATATATAGGCAATAGGGTTCTTAAGATTTTACTTACCACTGTCTCCTCTTCAAGTGTACCTTCAATGCCTCGTATAGCATTGACTACTTTTATTCTTGTGCTGTACTGAGTGATGTTTTCACCTTCTTTCATTCTGAGATCATCAAAATTTCCTCTAAGTCTTCTTGCCTTGGCTCTCAGAACATTTGCATCACCTCCATGTACAAGCTTCAACTTGTCCCACATTGTCTTTGCATTTTTTCAATCTTTGACATCCTCAAATTTAGCATCAGAGAGTGAGGCTGAAAGCTCTATAACTATGTAGTTATGTTCGTTCTTTACTCTCAATTGATCTACTATCAATGGTCCTCTAGGCAACACATATGCAGTATCTGAGTATTGAGTAACATCATTGCCAATACCTAATAAGTGAAGCTTTATCCTACTTTTCCATGAAGCAAAGTTGTCCTTGTTCAACCTGGGCACATCTTGTTTGTTCATCTTGTGATCTTTACTTAGGTCTTGAAACCTTCCTTCTAAGCACACAAGCTCTGATACCAATTGTTAGTAATAACTGAGTGGGGGGGGGTTGAATCAGTGGCCTCAAAAATTTATCCTTTTAAACTTCAATCCACCAATTAATACACCTCAGATTATTAAGTCCCTACAAGATTTATGCCTTTGATTTACTTGAAATAAATAACTGTCTGTCGGTTTACCTTGTCTGTCCTTCTTCTCCTTGATAACCGATATGCAGTAAAACTTATTTACCGATACTCAATAAATATGCAGAGTATACCAGTCAATCCATAAATGCATATGTGAAATGTAAAACAATAAAGTACTAAACCATACACACATAACACAAGGATTTTAATGTGGAAACCCTGTTAAGGGAAAAACCACTGGGACCGGTACCCCAAATTTTCACTCTTCTGAAGTGAGCCCTGTTAGGAGCCAACCCTGTTAAAGGTTACAAACACATGGTTAAGTGAGACCTTGTTAGAGGATTTTTATACATAGGTTGTCACTTAGTATCTGGAATCTATGCTACCATCCTTGAATCAGTCTCTAGACTGTCAATAGGCTTTATGCTAATCTTACTACGGCCATCCTTGAATAAGCCTCCTTCTTATACTGTCAATAGGCTTCAGGTAAGACTGATGCTAATATCATGAGTCAACCTTCTGGTAATCTATTAGGATATACCTCAATTACAAAAGACTGTTAAGTCCTTCTCTGTCAAGAGACTTAATGCTTCAATGGTTAAACTGAAACATAATGACCTGTTTCTAATGCAACTTTGAATTGCAAATATTCAGATCTATTTATGTACAATACCTTTCTAGTCAATGTATCAACTCCATTGCTTTGTTCTCCATTCTTTCTTCTCTATGATGTTGTGCTTCACTGTGTGTCAGTGTCTGCAGAATTCTTTAGCTCTCCCTTAGCTTGATTGATCAGGACTGCATGAAGTTTAACCTTCATCAGTTTCTCTTCAACATCTTCTCTCAATTCACTCCCCTGTGTATCTGAGTGCCTCTGGAAATGAATTAAACTTGTCTCTTATATAGACATGATATTACTTAATTCTTGGTTCTTTATTCTTGGTGTGAAAAATAATCCAGCCAAATTGATTTATGGCTTTAACTCCTGATTTATCTCGTAGTTATCTTCTTGCCAGCTGTATAAATCATCTTTAAATCACTTACTTAACTATGGTCAAATAAAACAAATAAAACAACCAGTTAAGTCTATTCTTAAGCTCTGCCAGCTAGATATTTTGTCATTTTCTGATCTCTCTGTTCTATCAGTCAATTTTGCAGTTCATTGCGGGTGACAACTACCAGTTTCATCGGTACAACTTCAGTCATCTTCAGGATCTCTGTCCGTCGGGAATAATTGGATCTTGCTCATCGAGAAACACTATTTTTAGCTCATCAGGCATCCTGTGATTTTACTTTGTCAGGCAACACTATCTTCTACTCGTCGGGTATCACTGTGACTTCATCTCTATCTTTACCGATGGTGTGCACTCTGTCAGTGTAGTCTATCACTTAGTGAATACTTGACTTTTATGCATTGATGAAAGCATAACCTCTGTTCCATTGATTCTCTGAAGTCTTTAGCATGATGTATATGACCATCAATGACATCAATGACAATACAAACCATTAACTTATTTAATGTCTTGCATCATCTTCAAATTAACATTATCAAACATTCAATCAGTTATATGTCATCAAATTTATGATATTTGTTTTCTTGGTATTGTTGGTGTTTACATCAATGTCAAAGGGGGAGATTGTTGGCATAACTGATGTAGTCTTAAGTTGAGTATGTTTTTTTATTTATGGTGTGAATTATGTTTGATTGAAGGTTGGAAGGTCAACAAGAAGAACATGATGAAGCTGAAAAGGAATGATTTGATGTTTGTGTAAAATAGGTTTTGATTTAGATGTTGTGGTTTAGGATTTGTTATCTTAAATATGTTATGAGGTGTTTTTGTGACTGCATCATGATTTGATGACCAAAATACCAAGTTTTAAGTGATAAAAGGTCATTCAGTAAGTAGTCATAAGAAGTTCTTAGAGCAGTCAGTCAGATCCTTGACTGGTAATGATACATCATGTCGCAGTAAGTGATTGTGTGCTCCAGGGATCATGATGATGTTGAAGATTGATGAGGATTGACGAGTTGGCATTTTCATGACCATTATGATCATATTTATAGGAGGTTGTGCAAGAACATTGGATAAAGTGTTATGGTTTGACTTTTCTTTGTCAAATCAATGTGCAATGGAATTAAAGGATGACCTGAGTTTGTTAGACAATGCTATACATTGTTAACACATTTTAGGGTTTATTGATTGAGCGAGAAATATTGTAAAATGTTTTGTAAGGTGGTTAATTTCTCTAATGAACTTGTATGTATAAATACGTAAAATGATGAAAAGTACAAGAGTAGATCGTGGATGAAAAGGTGTGATCGAGAGAAGAGAGAAGAGAGAAGATTGTTTGTATATGAAGAAGAGATTGAGCTTGAATTGGATCTATATTAGTAGACAATGCTACTTTCTTAGATCATTAACTTGTTGATTCCTAACAACTTCATCAAGCTAAATCCCTTAACCGGGTAGACCCTAATAGGTCTGTATTATAAATCCTTTAACATGGTGACTCTTTAATTAGGGTTTGAAATCCTTTAACTAGGTTACTCCTAATAGGGTAAAGATCCTAATAGGGCTAGAGGTAAATCCCTTGACCAGGTGACTCCTAATAAGGTCTTTCTCTTAACCAGGCTTTTATAATATTTTAGCAGGGCTAAGCTCTTAAGGAGGTGTACTTCAAAAGAGTGTAGAGTATTTTGGGTGTCATACCCACACATGGTTTTTATCCAGTTGGATTTTCACGAGAAAAAAAATGGTGTTATTGTATTGCATGGTGTGGGATGTTTATCTTTATTTTTTAGTTTTAATGCAATGTATGTCTATTGATGCAAGTGGTTGAATGGTTACTAAAAAGTTTAAATTTTTAGATTATCAATTCACCCCTCCCCCTCACAATAATATTGGATCTCTTAATGCTAACACTTCTTTACCCACGTCTCCTTCATTTTCTTATGAATCTCTTCAACATTCACTTTTGCCTTGCCTTTATCATTTCTTTGCTCATTCATTCTCTTGCTGTCTGGATCTCTTTAATTTGCATTATTACTCCTAGAGAACCTTGCAATATGACTAGATCTATTGCATTCAGAGAATAAAACATTCCTTTGTCCATTTTTTTTGCTCATCCAATTTCTCTTTATTTCACACTGCATGGCAATATATCCAAATCCATTGCATGCATAACACTTAGTGTTACCTTTGTTGGAAGAGTTCTTCACAACACTTATGTATTCTCTTTCTCTATGAGCATGTTTATTGCACTTATAACATTGATCATAAAAAGATGCATAACTCTAAGTCATCTGATTCCTACAATGCGTTTCTTTATGACCAAACTTATGAAAAATAAAGAACTTATTATCGGTCCTTTGAGCATTAGGTTGTCTTACTAATAGATTCTTGTTCTTCTTCTCCTTAGATCTAGGGTTTCCTTGAGTAGATCCAAATTTGGATCTTTTTCCTTTCTCAAATCCAAGACCACTCTTGTCATTTGGATAACTTTCAATTAATGAATTAATCTTGGCTGAGATGATCATGAACTTCTCCTTGTAGTCATTAGCAATTACAAGTTCATCACTTAGTTCTGCCTCTTGACATCCTTTTCCATCTGCAGATTAGCAAAAAGTTTATTACATTCATCAAATCTTTCCTTTAAGGAATGATTGAGATTCTCTTCATTCTTATTTCTATCTTCAATCTCCTTGGTCATCCTCATCACTATAGATTTCTTCTCATTCTTCATGATTTCTTTCTCTTGCTTAAGATTCTCACATTCGGTAGTCTCTTCCTTCTAATCTTGATTCAACTATTCATCATTCGAGCTCTCAATATCCTTTTGTTGTAACTGATCAAAAAGTTCCCTTCTCTTCATCTTCTCTTTATTTAACTTTGTTTTCAATGAATTGATGAAGATTTCAACTTCTCTGAGATTTATTTTCAACTCCAAAACTTCACCCTTAGAATGATCAAGATCATCCAATGCAACTAAAACTTGTTCTTCCAAACTAGAATCCATCCTTCTTTCTTGTATCACCCTCATGCTGTTAGAATTTATCTAAGAGACCAAGTGCTCTGATACCAATTGTTGGAAGGAGGGAACACTAAGAGGGGGGTGAATCAATGTTCTACAAATTTCAACCTTGTTATAAAGACTTTCAAACCACTTAATTTATTTAACAAAAAGTAAAGTGCACGAATATAAAGCATAAAAGAACAACACCATAACACATGTATTTTTAGTGTGGAAACCATGTTAGGAGAAAAATCACTGTGAAGATGGAACCCACAAAGAAAATACTCTACAGAAATATTCTCTTACAATAACTAGAATGCACTTGCATTTATGCTCATTGCTCAATTACAATAAGATAAGGCTACAACCCTTAAGAAGGATAGATTCCTTATGAAAGATCCCCAATCCCGGTGAGCTTGGAATTACTGTTTAATTTGCAATCTGAAACTTTGACCAGCGTTTGTACCTCTTAATGAACTATTGTTGAATTCTAATTTTTTGGCTTTTTCTTGTTTTCATGTTTTTTTATTGTTTTTCTTGGTGTTTTTGAAGATATATGAAAGTAAAAGATAAATAACAAACAACTTTGAACTAGAAATGAAGAGAAACATTCATATAAATTAAAGTTACTCAATAATCTAAGAATTATTCAAATCGTACCAGGCATAATATTCAGATTTCTATATTCAAGGAATAAATACACCAAATGTATTTGTGGCTATCTCTAGAACTTGATGCCAGCTATAGAAATACTTTGCAAACACCAAAGATGAATGGTTTTCTGTCACAAACCCTTATAGATTCCTCTAAACTAAAAAATGTGGGCTGTTATGCAAGCTCGAGTTGCCTCTAGAAAATGTCCAAGCTGGAATAGGTTGGCTGCCCAGCTGAATATTGTATTTTATTCTAATAAATTATGCTAAGAATAATGTCGATCCTTGCCACAGAAAATAACACTTCCAATCTCCAATATTGAATCACCAAATCCTTGTTGAGGTTTGCATCCCAACAATCCAGACTTAGGAGTTTCTTCCCAAGCCTTTGACTCGCTCCACCAGAGCAATTTCAAGTTTTCACAAATTGTAAATATCAAAAGATAATGATAAATTAGGTCTCCATCTCCTTATATCCCCTTCCAAGTGCAAATTAAACCCTAAAGGAAAATTACACTTTTCACTTTAAATAAAATATAATAAAATAACATTTTCCCAATTAAAGTCGTCCAAACTCAAGGAAAAACATTACTTTATCAAAATGTCATAACTCCTAGTGCCAAATA
Organism: Thuja plicata; assembly: GCA_018584345.1. Taxonomy (NCBI): domain Eukaryota; kingdom Viridiplantae; phylum Streptophyta; class Pinopsida; order Cupressales; family Cupressaceae; genus Thuja; species Thuja plicata. The sequence goes on along the minus strand of MU225868.1, from coordinate 2,864,789 downwards.
GCCTCTGGATAGTGAAAATAATTTATAATAATTTGAGGCCTTTCCAATGAGTCCCCATACATAGGTATATGTGCCCAAATTCATCAGATATCCCCTTATTACTTTGAAATGGCTATATAAATAGCCTTATTATAAATTATTTACATATCAACTTAGGAAATATTTAAAAATATTAAAACATTTCCCCTTTTGCCTCTGATAGTCCAAATCAACCAAATAAACATGATACTAACCATGTCACATTTCTGTGACTGATACCGAACGAGATGGGTCAATTGGCAGTCCCTTCCCTAAAATCTAGGGATGCTCCTAGAAGTTAGGACACCAATCCTGTCGCACTGAAACTGACACCAACTGAAGGGTCATGAATAACCTCATGAATGGAAACTGTCATGACCTCCTAAAATTTAGGGATATCCCATAAAATCTAGGAACTACTGCAAACTGGCTCCAAACTGCCCGTAAAGCCAAAATATGGTCACTGTATGCACTAAATGAGTCCCTATCCATCTCTGCTGGCCTACGAGACTCCAATAATAGGCCAACTCCTTCATCTATGATGTCCACTCTAGAATGGGGACATGACAATCCTCCCTTCATAGAGATTTCTTATCCACAAGCAATGCAACACTATATCACCACCATCCCAGACATACTATTTATACCGTATGCAGTACTTTGACTGCATTTGCTGCTCCACTCTGAATAAATACGATGTATCCCTAATGTTGAAAACAAATCATCACCCCCTTGAAGTGCAAGTGCCATCACAAAACTACTACCTGGATCCCATATCAAGGCATAGTGCACATTGTATGGGATAGAGGTGAGGTAGATCACATCATCACTATTGAATATCCAACCCTGACATCCCTCGTGACTAGGAGTCCACACAACTATCCATTATGCTCCTCTATCATAACTCGGATCAATAACTAACCTAAAATCAAACCTGTACCAGTCCATGAAAGTCACCCCATAATCTGCCTCTGCCCAGAAAATAAAACTCTCTGACCGCTCATATGGCTGAAACACTATAACAAGCAATGCAAACTCTGGAAATGCTAAGTGGACTTGGTCAATGCAACCATTAACCCAACTAGATTCAAGGCATATATAGTCTCCAATTAGTAGGGTTATAGCTACCCGACCCAAAGAGAGATGTGAAACCATCAAAGATGACTCAAGCATACCCTCGACCCCTGTCATAGAGACCTCTTGAGTGGCTGAACCACACACGCAAATCATCCCAACACTATAAGAATGGAACCCCTCCTACCACATAATCCAAACCAATAACCATCCAAGCCTATTAACATAACACAGACCAAAATCATACATGGTATCAGTCAAGTGGTCCCAATAGTGCCAATCCAAGAAGGATACCCCATAACCTGTCTCCACCCCACAAACAAATCTCTCTACAATCTCATACCCCTAAAGTGTTGGGGTATCTATTACCATCTTAGGGAAGACTAGATTATACTAACTAGGGTAACCATCGACCCAACTGGAATCAAGCAACATGAAGCCACCTATCAATAATGCTATCGCTACTCTATCATGCACACCACACAGTCATCTCAGGATCAAGGTGAATGCACTAATTATGTCACTCATCCACACATAAGCGTATGTATGCTAAAAGTTGATCCTTGAATCATGTATCAATTTGAGATGCATGGCTTTTCCCAACTGTTGCACTACTATGATATAAAATCCTAGGTGTGTGGAATGAAGTAACCCATCAAGGATCCTCGAATCGAATGCACTGCATAGGATGATACCATGATCCCACACTGGATGGGAGTGCTCCCACAACCAAGGTGATATCATAATGGAATTCCTGTGAAACAAAGTATCAAATAAGAAAACACCTGGATCCAAAAACAATCTAAACCCACATCCATCTGTTATGAGAAGATACTAATAGTGGAAAGTGTCATCAACAAAAAATCTCCCCGCGGTCACCGTGAAACTCCCACCACTGTGATTACTGTCTAGAAAATCATGCCTACTAATTCCCACCCCATCCTGTAACCATGGCTCTAGATGAAGTCTCTGTGACATAGAGGTGATAACCTCTATGAGAAACTGAATGACATGACGGTGGATTGTTTGTTGGTCTCACAAACAATCACACCTAAACTACTGGGTCAGGTCCCTGCAGTTAATAACTCTATCCTCTGAAGATGGAAGTGCACTATCACACCATGGATAGTAGAAATATGGAGCCAACTCCCACCTGTCATCTACAAGTGGACTAAATGAGAAGTGGAGTGTACTCCTCAACATGCAATCAAGATGGACTCTCGTAGGCTCCCTCAATAGCTCTATGGCATAACCCTGTCCAACCGGCTCATATCGATGAATCATCTCATCATCATCCAACAGTCTAAATGAGGAGTGATATGCACTCATCACTGTGCAGTCAAGCTAAAGTACAACATGCTCTCTCAATGGCTCTGTATCAAATCTTGCCCAATAAGCTCACTGTCACTCACACTGGTCTCATCACATGAATCTGGGTATAATTCATACATTTGATCTCTGAAGTCCAAACAAGAAGGACCTTTTGTAGACCACAACTAACTACCCTGATTCTATTGTGAGATAAACTGATGTCCATGGTCAATTGTAGGTGGTGTAATAGTAGATTTTCTCCCTAGAGGAGGGAACAAATCAACATGAGCACTGTATTCCCACTCCATGGAAACTATATTGGTCTCCTGTGAAGATGTTGTAGGGATGTTATTAGAAACCATCACACAACTCTCTGGTGAGTCCACTAGTGTCACTGGGTAATTATGTATGGTAACCACCTCTGATGATGAATTTGTCACTCCTAGACTTTCGTTCAGCCCCTCTAACTATAAATTTTCCTCCAGAAGGGCTGCCTGGGTATACTCCAATGAATTACTCATCTCCTTAAGCTCATGGGTGAGACCGTCAACTTCCTCCTCCTTCTGCATTAGGGAATCATAATAGATGCAATCATTCTCTAGAATATAACTTCGATTAGCCACTAACTCCAAATAATCTTGCTTCAATATCCCCATAGCCTCATGAAGAGCATCGAACACTGCCATGGAAAATCTGCTACTATCTTGCTCATTAATCATGAGAGCACTCCAGCTAAGCATAGATAACATTTGTCTATTGGCATCAAAGTTCTCAACCACTATGTCTACCCTCCTATCATCAACCCTAAGTTTTCTAATCAAGCAATTAGGGGTCTGAGAATGATAATTCTCAGGCAGGTATACTGATGACATGTAACTAATTGAATGTTTGAAGATGTTAAGTTGATCACCGAAATGCAGAAAAAATAATGCAAGATATAAAATTAGTTAATAGATTTTATTGTCATTGATGTCAACTTGATATAATCTAATCGGATATAATCAAAGTGTCAAAGAAATCAGAGAATAAAAAAGATAAAGATTATGCTTTTAGTAATGCATAAAAGATAAGCATTCACTAAGTAACTTCAAACACCGATGGCTAGTGGAACCCAATGGCTAGAGATAAACAAAAGTTGAGTCACAGTGATGCCTGACCAAAGAAATTGATGAGCATTACCGAAGAGAAGAATCACAAGCATTACTGACGGCCAGAAATACAGTGTTAACCAATGAGTAGAACTTTGTAGTGAAGCCCAAAGGATAGACAACACCAATGCACATACAACCTTGATGGAGTACCCAAGGAAAACTAGAGTGTTGACCGAAGCTATCAAAGAGTTAAAACACTGAAGTTGACTAGAGTTCATAAATGACAAAATATCTAGCTGGCAGAGCTAAAAATAGACTTAACTGGTTGTTATCTTTATTTTCATTGACAAGACAAACCCATGGATAAGTAAAGGATTTAAATTTGTTTTTTCTAGTTGGCAAGAATATTTCTATGAGATAAAACAAGAGCTTTTCTTTAAATTAGGATTGTCTAAAATTGTGGATCATGCCAAGATCAAGAAAATCAAGAAGAGAGAAATGGTGATATCGTGTCTATAAAGAGACAACTTAATTCATTATGAATTAAGGGTAGTGGATGAAAAAGAGGATACTGGAGAGAAACTAATGAAGAACAACTTCATTTAGTCCTGATTAATCAAGCTGAGGAAAGAGGTAAAGATTTTTGCGAACACCAAGCAACATAGCATAGCATCACCGAGCAGAAATATACAGTGGAGCAAAGGTATTGAACATATATATTTATCATAATTATTTAATGAGCTTGCAATAGATTTGAAAATATGCAAGTATAAGTTGTATATGTGAACATATCATACTGTTTCAGTTTAACCATTGATTCAGAAAGTCTCTTCACCGAGCGGGATTTAAAGATCCTTTCTATATTGAGATACATCCCAAGGAGTATCAAAAATTTTGATCATGAAGATAGCATGAGATGCCAGATACCATTTGACAAACCAGGGTTTAGTCATAGAAGGTAGTATAGAGATGCTTGATATCAAGTGACAAACTAATCTTTTAAATCCTCTAACAAGGTCGCACCTAATAGTGTGTTTGTAACCTTTAACAGGGTTGGCTCTTCACCGATCTCACTTCAGAAGAGTGAAAATTTTGGGTTATCGGTCCCAAGTGGTTTTTCCCTTAATAGGATTTCCATGTTAAAAATCCATGTGTCAATGTGTTTATGAGTCATTACTTTAGTGTTTTCATTACATATAACTAATCTGGATTGATCGGTATACACTAATCTATTTACTATTATTTGGTAAATTGAAAGACTGTTATTCGGTAAACATAAAGAATAAGGTTTAAAAGGTAACTCTGAGCAGTAGCTATTTGATAAGTATATTTGAAGGCATTCATCTTATAGGACCAAAGATAAGTAGAGGCTTAATATTGTGGTACTAAGTTTTTGGGTTGATTTATTGGAATAATTTTGAGGCCACTAATTCAACCCCCCTCACCCCTCTCAGTTATTACTAACAATTGGTATCAGAGCTTGTGTGCTTAGAAAGGGAGTTTAATAGCTCAAGAAAAAGATCACAAGATGAACAAACAAGATGTGCCCAAGTTGAATAAAGACAACTTTGCATCATGGAAAAGAAGAATAAGACTCCACCTATCAGATATTGGTAATGATGTTACTCAACACCTTGATATTGAATATGTGTTGCGTACAGGACCTCATACTCTTGAGCAATTAAGAGAAGAGCATGAGCATAATTGCATGATGATAGAACTTGCCTCATCACTCTCCGATGCTGAGTTTGAATATGTCAAAACCTACACCTCTGCAAAGAAAATGTGGAATAGGTTGAATTTGGCATAGGGAGGAGATGCTAATGTACTAAGAGCCAAGGCATAAATCCTAAGAGGGAGGTTTGATGACCTAAGGATGAAAGAAGGAGAAAATATCACTTAGTATAGCTACAGAATCAAAGAGGTAGTCAATGTTATCCAAGGAGCTGGAGGTGTACTTAAAGAGGATACAGTGGTAAGTAAAATCTTAAGAACCTTATTGCATGTATATGCTATTAGAGTTTCTTCTATTCAAGAAATGAGAGCATTTTTGAACAATAAAGTTACTCTAGATAGTATTATTGGTAGAATAATTTCATTTGAGATGAATAAATTTGATAATAATGTCTTACCATCTATAGAATCTACATTCAAATCTTCTTTAAGAATAAGTAATTCAAGTCATAAACGCACTATTAGGAATGATACTGACAGTGATAATGAGGATCAAGGACTTGATGAGATTGAAGCACTAATGGCAAGAAGACTACAGAGATGCAAAGGTAGATACAAAGGTAAATTACCACTTGTATGTTTTAATTGTAAAGAGGTTGGACACTTTGCTACAAGAAGTCCAAATAGAAGAAAAGATGATAGGTAATGACAGAACATATGAGAAGAAGTTTGATAGAGATGATAACAAAGATTACCAAAGAAACTGACAATCTGAAAGAAGAGATACCTGAGACTACAAGGATAAATAAAATAAAGCTTGTTACCTACCTAATAATAGAGATGATGATACTGACATTGAATCTAAAGAAGACATTGAGATGGTATTTGTAGCCATGAAGGATGACTCAGACAAAGAAGAAGAAAGATATGTAGAAACTGCACTCATATCTAAGGTTGGTAAGAATGATGTCTCAATCATAGATAGGTGCTGCACTCACCACATGACTGGTGATAAGAAAAAGTTTGAAACTTTTGAATACTATAATGGTGGTTCAGTAAGAATGGGTAATGAACTACCTTGTCCAGTTGAAGGTAAAGGAACCATAATGTTAAATAACCTGATCAAATGTGAAAATTCTTACTGGGTAAAAGGACTGAATTATAATCTGTTAAGTGTTTCATAGCTAAACAATACAGGTCACCGAGTAGAATTTGAGAATAAGAAGGCAAAGATCTTCAATGAATCAGGAAGGTTGATCAGAACTGGTGAGCAGACAAAAGGTAACCTTTTCTATCTTGATGACATTAACACCACTTGTGTAATGGCTAGCAATGAATACATATGGTTGTGGCACAAAAGATTGTGTCATGTCAATTTTGACAACATGATAAAGATAAGCAATAAAAGGAATGTCAGAGGCTTACTGAGCATGAAAAAGCCCGAGCATATGATGTGCAAGAATTGTCAAAAAGATAAGATGACAAAGTCTAGTTTCAAGATTAAAACCCATACATCTAATGCAATTCTAGAATTAGTCCATACTGATCTATGTGGACCCATGAGGACAAAGAGTTACTATGGAGATATGTATTTTATTCTCTTTGTTGATGATTATTCTAGAATGATGACAGTTATGCTCTTAAAAGATAAATCAGAAGCATTCAAGATGTTTAAATGGTATAAGGCTATGGTAGAAAAAAAGAAGTGATAGGAAATTGAAATGCTTAATGTCAGATAGAGGAGGGGAATTTATTTCAGATGAATTCACTAATTTCTATGATGAGCATGGAATTAAAAGATAGGTTTTTGCACCGAGAACACCACAACAAAATGGTATTGCTGAGAGGAGAAACAGATCAATTGTTGACTGTGAAAGAACAGTGATGATTGAGAAGAGCATCACTCAAAATTTCTAGAGGGAAGTTGTCAATACTGTTGTCTACACATTGAACCGAGTATAATTGAAGGACACAAAGAAGACACCCTATGAACTTTGGTATGGTTACACACCCAATGTAAGTTACTTCAGAATCTTTGGTAGTCAATGTTATATTTTGAAGGATGGTAGAAATGGAAAGCTTGACTCCAAAAGTGATGAAGGTATCTTTATAGGGTATTCCACCAAAATCAAGGCTTATAAATGTCTTAACAAGTCATCTAACAAGATCATTGAAAGTGCAAATGTAAAGATAGATGAAATTGCATAAAAGAATGATAAGGAAAGCATAAGAGAACTAGAGGAATACAACAGGTTTGTTTATACTGAAGAAACTAACACTCTACCCAAGAAACAGTGTATCACTCCCGAGCAACAGAACATTGCACCCGAGCATCAGGTTCCAATTACCGAAAATTAGGATAATACTCAAGATGATGTACCAAGTGATGGAGATCAAAATCAAGGTCAAGAAGATTATCAAAATGATGGACAAAGAGATAAACCAAAACTTTCCAAGTATGTCAGAAGACATCATCCATAGATTCAAATCATAGGAGACAAGAAGGTTGGAATGAGAACAAGAAGTAAGTCACTAAACACTAGATGTTTACTTTGTGATTTTGAGCCTAAATCTGTTAATACTACACTTGAGAATGAAGAATGGGTCAGTGTTATGAATGAAGAAATAGAACAGATTGAGAATAATAGTACATGGACACTAGTACCAAGACTAAATGACAAGAATTTCATTGGTGCCAAATGGATATTCAGAAAAAAGCTAAATGAGAATGGAGAAGTCACAAGAAACAAAGCAAGGTTAGTATGCAAGGGATATGCAAAAGAAGAAGGTATTGATTATGGAGAAACCTTTGCACCCATTGCTAGAATAGGAGGAGTTAGAATCTTACTTGCTTGTGTTGCATTCAAAGGATTCAAGGTATACCAGATGGATGTCAAATCTGCATTCCTGAATGGAATACTAGAAGAAGAGGTATACATTGAAAAACTAGAAGGGTTTGTTGATCCAGGCAAGAGGAACATGGTAAGTAGACTATATAAAGCCTTGTATGGATTGAAACAAGTACCTAGAGCCTGGTATGAAAGACTTCACTCCTATCTCATTAGCATTGAATTTGTAAGAACAAGTAAAAATAACAATCTGTACTTAAAAGAAGATACCAATGGTAATATTCTGATTGCTGAAATATTTATTGATGATATCATTTTTGGGGGAAATAAAATATTATGAAAATCCTTTGTTAGTGAAACGAGCAAAGAATTTGAAATGTCTATGTTTGGGGAGATCAAATTCTTTCTTGGTCTACATATTCTTCAACAAGATGTAGGCATATATATCACTTAGTCCAAATACATCAAGGAAGTGCTCAAGATATTCAAGATGGAGGATTCCAAGCTAGTTGGAAGACCTATGGTTACCAGATGTAAGATGAAAAAAGAAGACAAATCAAATGAGGTAAATCAGAGCTTGTATAGATCAATGATTGGTAAACTAATGTATGTTGTTCATACCAGACCAGATATATCACATGCAGTTGGAATAGTTGCAAGATTCTCTGCTAATCCCAAAGAATCACATATGACTTTTGTCAAGACAATTCTGAGATATCTGAAGAACACTGAGGACTATGGCTTATGGTATAAAAGAGAAGGTAAACTTGAGCTACAAGTCTATATAGATGTTGATTGGGCTGGAAACATTGATGACCGAAAGAGAACAACTGGAGGAGCATTCTTCATGGGTGACAGACTTGTCACATGGATCAACAAGAAGCATGGATGCATCTCTCAGTCTACTGCAGAAGCAGAGTATGTTGTTGCTGTTTCAAATTGCTCCAATATTGTATGGATCAAACAATTACTGGAAGGTATGAATATGAAGATCCTTGAACCATTGAATATTTATTGTGATAATACCAATGCAATTAATATTTCTAAGAATCCAGTCATGCATTCTAAGACTAAGCATATTGTTATCAAGTATCACTATCTAAGAGAACAAGTGAAAGCAAAGGATGTGATATTGGAATATATACAATCAAAGGAACAATTAGCTGACATATTCACCAAGCCATTACTGAAAGATACATTTGAGTACTTAAGACAAAGACTAGGGGTACAACCCTTGTCTATTAGTTAGTAAGTTGACTAGGAGGCTACATCAGCCTACATACAATCAGAAGATCACTCATGTTGATGCAAGCATGGAGATGAACAACAATAGATACATCTATACACAACAAGGTACAAATTTGTACCGAACACCAGAGACAATGTATTGTTGATGGAAAGGGAAATTCAAGGAATATATTATATGAAGGGATGGAAGATGATATAGAAGAATTGTTTGGCATTGTTGTCAAAGGGAGAGATTATCTCATTATCATAAGGGAGAGATATTCATTATCATAAAGGAGAGATTATCTCATTGATCAGAAAATATTATATCATTATCCATGAAGAGAAGTTCCTAAGAATCAAAAGGAAAAGTGAATCTTTATCCATAGGGATAGATTACATATGATATATCTCATTCTCATAAGTGAGAGAGATTCATTATCATAAAGGAGAGATTATCTCATTGATCATAAAAGATTATATCATTATCCATGAAGAGAAGTTCTTAAGAATCAAAAGGAAAAGTTAATCTTTATCCATAGGGATAGATTACATATGATATATCCATCTAAGGGAGTGAGTTCATACGAAAGGGAGAGATTGTTGTCAAAGGAAAAATAGATTATCAAGAAGAGGAATAGTCAAGACAAAGCACATATCAGAATAGAGACAGATGATGCTACATATCTATCTAGTGAAGGGATTGAAGATTGAAGAAAACCACTTTGCAAGAAATAAATCTAAGCTATATGAGCTTACCGAGAGCCAGACATTTGTAATAGTTACAATAGGAAAGATTGATGAAACTTTTATATTTCATATTGTATTAGTAATAATATAGTATGATAATGTAGTGTGTTACAATCAATGCCAAAGGGAAAGATTGATGAAATGTAACTAATTGAATGTTTGAAGATGTTAAGTTGATCACCAAAATCTAGAAAAGATAATGCAAGACATTAAATCAGTTAATGGATTGTATTGTCAATTATGTCAACTTGATATAATCTAATCGATTATAATCAAAGTGTCAAAGACTTTAGAGAATAAAAAAGATAAATATTATGCTTTTAGTAATGCATAAAAGAGAAGCATTCACTAAGTGACTTCAAACACTGACGGGTAGTGGAACCCAACAGACAAAGATAACCAAAATTTAAGTCATAGTGATTCCCGAGAAAAGAAACCGACGAGAATTACCGAAGAGAAAAATCACAAGCATTACCAATGGCCAAAATTACAGTGTTATCCAATGAGAAAAACTTTGCAGTGAAGCCCGAAGGATAGACAACCCCGACGGAGTAGCCCAAGGAAAACTAGAGTGTTGACTGAAGCTATCAAAGAGTTAAAACACCAAAGTTAACTAGAGTTCATAAATGACAAAATATCTAGCTGGCAGAGCTAAAAATAGACTTAACTGGTTGTTATATTTGTTTTCATTGACAAGATAAAGCCAGAGATAAGTAAAGGATTTAAAGTTGTTTTGTCTAGTTGGAAAGAAGATTTCTACGAGATAAAACGTGATTTTTTCTTTAAATCAAGATTGGATAAGATTGTGGATCACGCCAAGATCAATAAAATCAAGAAGAGAGAAACAGTGATATCATGTCTATAAACAGAACTTAATTCATTATGAATTAAAGGGCGTGAATGAAAAAGAGGATGCTGGAGAGAAAGTGATGAAGAAAAATTTCATACAGTCCTGATCAATCAAGCTAAGGAAAGAGCTAAAGATTTCTGCAGACACCGAGCAACAGAGAATAACATCATCAAGCAGAAACAAATAGTGGAGCAAAGGTATTGAAAATATATATTGATTAGAATGATTTATGAGCTTACAATAGATCTGAAAATCTGCAAGTATAAGTTGTATATGTGAACAAAGCATACTATTTTAGTTTAACCATTGTTTCAGAAAGTCTCTTAACCGATCAGGATTTAAAGATCCTTTCTATATTGAGATACATCCCAAGGAGTATCAAAAAGTTTGATCATAAATGAGATGCCAGATACCATTTGACAAACTAGGGTTTGGTCATAGAAGGTAGCATAGAGATGCCCGATATCAAGTGACAAACTAATATTTTAAATCCTCTAACAAGGTCACACCTAACAGTGTGTTTGTAACCTTTAACAGGGTTGGCTCTTCATTGAGCTCACTTCAGAAGAGTGAAAATTTTGCGTTACCAGTCCCAAGTGTTTTTTCCCTTAATAAGGTTTCCACGTTAAAAATCCATGTGTCAATGTGTTTATGAGTCATTAATTTAGTGTTTTTCATTACACATAACTAATATGGATTGATCAGTATACACTAAGCTATTTACTGTTATTTGGTAAATTGAAAGACTGTTATTCGGTAAACATAAAGAATAAGGTTTAAAAGGTAACTCTGAGCAGTAGTTATTTGATAAGCATATTTGAAGGCATTCATCTTATAGGAATAAAGATAACTAGAGGCTTAATATTGTGGTACTAAGTTTTTGGGTTGATTTATTGGAATATTTTTTAGGCCACTGATTCACCCCCCTCTCAGTTATTACTAACAGTGTACTATCTCCGAATCTGCACTATAGTAGGATATTGTGTCTAAGTTTAGTACATCTGTGTAAGTGGTATCTAGTATGCCTCCACTAATGCATGCATCCTCATCTATAGTACTACATCTCTATACCTCTGGGATCACCTCCTCAGTCAATGATGAAAATATTGTCACCACACTATGCTCACTCTCATCAACTCCCCATGTGTCCACACATATAACCGAATCTTAATCCTGGAGTTCAGTGCCACTATAAGTACAAACTACTATGATTTCTCTGGTATGGTCTGTTGGAGATTTGCTTCTGTGCAAATAATTGACTATAATTGTCATTGATGACAACATATAGTATACAATAGTAAACTATATTCAGTTTTAAGTAAAGACATATGAAAGCCTTGCATGGTTGTTTTTATGTTTTAGACATATTTAATACACCATGTACATTCATGTAGAGTCAGATATGAAGTTTTAGTTGAGTTATGTTAATCTGTTGTGGCAGTTACAGTTTTTAGAGATTATCTGTTAAGAGCTGATGTAATTACATTATTTCTTGAGTTGCGCCTATCTTCGAGATATGCGTATTTGTATTCATGTTTAGTTATGAGTTAACAATAATTATCTAAAGGCATTAAATGTGTTCTAATAGAAGTGGGATAATTGAGTCAATTTGGTAGAACCGACTATGTGAAGCGTCACATCTATTCAATTTGATTTGCGCGGTCCTAACTTTGATTGCGTGATTAGTTAAAGCCGACAAGGAAGTTGCTGAAGTGTTTCCTACATCTGTTATGACCTTATCCTTAAAGAAGATATATATAGCAGTTCAAATGAAATCGCTAAGTGTCAAAAATGAAGTGAAAAAGAAAAGATAGAGAAGAGCATAAAGTTAGATAATTGAAGATCTATGTGAAGGAACATAATAAGACTACAATTCACTGGAACTGATCAAGACAGCAAGTCTACTCAATAGTTCATTATCAGATATATTGTATATCTATTTTTTAGAAGGTTTCAGCCTTCATCATTTGAGCAGTGAGCTCTTGGACAGTGTGTCCTCACCCGTAATAGGGTTATCTATAAAAGACTCCTAATAGGGTCCAACCTTTGACCAGGTCATTGTACTTATTGCATTGTAAATAAAAACTCCTAACAGGGTTGCAATATCTTCTAACAAGGATCATTATAAACTAGTATAGTTATTTGTGGGTGCTAATTCCCACCGGGGTTTTTACCTATTTTTGGTTTTCCCCGTGACCAAAATTGTGTTGTTCAATTTTGTGATATCTTGTTGAGTTTATATTTAATGTTATTTTGTACTTAATTGAAAAAGAATTGAATCTTGTAGATAACTAATTCACCCCCCCCCCCCTCTCAGTTATCTCTTGGGACTATTCCTAACAATTTTTATCAGAGCCAAGTGCCTTGGAGAGAAATCCTAATAGCTTAAGGTAGATCAAATGGCATACTTCAGGAAAGAGAGTCCTAAGTTTGATGGAGAGAACTATCTTGAATGAAAGAACAAAATGATAACACATCTTCAGTGCGTTGGATTTGAGATCTATGAGATTTCCACTCATGCAATTGATGTTCCCACCATGAAAGACCTTGCAGAAGAAGACTCTACAATTAAACAAAAAGAAGTATTCACTCAAAATGCAATTGCCAAGGAAGCCCTAATCAGTGCCCTATCTGACAGTGAAATTTATGAGATCAAGAAGGCAGATAAAGCATATTCAATTTAGAAATACTTAGAAGATATGTTTGAAGGAGACATCCAAGCAATGAATGCACGCAGAAAGACATGGAAGAAAATATACAATAATTTAGAGATGCTACCTAAAGAAAAAATTAGAGCTTATAATCAAAGGATTAATGAAGAATTGTCAGGTATCAGGAACAATGGGGGAGAAATTTCAGAGGATGATATAATGTAAAAATTGATGACCACATTAATAGCAGACTATGAGAGCAAGATAAATAGCCTAGATGAGACTATGCAATTTTCAAAAGACTTCAAGACAGAGACTTTGATCAGCAAAATCTCTGTATTTGAGATATCAAGATTAAATACAGAACCTAAAATGGAAACAACTTTCAAAGCCTTAGTCTATGGTAAGAAATCTCTAAGCATCTCTAATAATAATGAGAAAGAAGAAGTTTATATTGAACTAGAAGAAATCATTGCTATGATTGCTAAGAAGGAAAGAAAAGTTAAAGGGAAATATGAAGGACAACTACCATTCAAATGTTTTTCATGCAACAAAGTTGGCCACTTTGCATCCAAGTTTCCTACAAGAGTCAAGAAGTTCAAATCAGATTACAAGCCCAAATACACTAAGGAATGCTATCATGTTGAAGATGGTGTACCTAATGATGATTCAGGAGAAGATGAAATTGGATTTTTTGCCATTAAAGACATTGAGAAAATGTTTGAGGAGATGGAAATTGAAGATGAAAAAGAAGCACAAGAGTTAGCATTAGTTTCCAAAGAAGACATCAGAACAGACTAGATCATAGACAGTGGGTGTTCACATCACATGATAGGTGAAAAAGACAGATTTGTACATCTAGATAAGTACAAAGGTGGCATGGTTAGATTTGGAGATAACACTTCCAAACCTATCATAGGTAGAGGTTCTATTACCTTAGATGGAAAGAACAAAACATGTGATGTTCTTTATGTTGATGGTTTACATCACAACCTTCTAAGTGTTGGACAGTTGCTTGACAAAGGATATCAGTTAGAATTCAAAGACACCAAGTGCATCATTAAAAACAAAGAAGGAGACATGATTGCATCAGGCTCAAAGACCAAAGGTAATGTCTTTTGGCTTAACTCTGAAGTAAGTTGTTTTGTTGCAAAAGTGGATGACAGTTGGCTATGGCACAAGAGACTTTGTCATATCAATTTTGACAACATAGTAAAGATAAGTAATGTAAAGGTAGTAAGAGACCTTCCAAGTATTGCAAGACCAGTTGATACCATGTGTAGGGAATGTGTGATGGGAAAGCATGTGAGGAGTTCATTTAGAAGTAAACAGAACTCAGCAGAGAACAAATTAGATCTAATACATACAGACCCATGTGGACCTACTCAAACAAGATCATACTATAGAGAAAGGTATTTTATTTTGTTTGTTGATGATTTATCAAGGATGATGTGGGTTGCATTCTTAAAAGACAAATCTAAAGCTTTTGAGAAGTTCAAAGTATTCAAAGCTAAGGTTGAAAATGAATCTGGATTAAAGATAAAATGTCTGAGATAAGATAGAGGAGGAGAATTCACCTCTGACCAGTTTTATGATTACTGCGAAGAACATGGAATCAAAAGACAATTAAGTGCACCTAGAACCCCTCAGTAGAATGGGATAGAAGAAAGAAGGAACAAGATAATACTTGACATAGTGCGCACTATCATGATTGAAGGAAAGGTTGCCCAAACCTATTGGAGAGATGTGGTCAATACAACAGTCTATACTATCAATAGAATCCAATTAAGGCTAGGCGTAGACAAGACACCTTATGAACTTTGGTTTGGTAATGTACCCACTGTAAAATAATTTAGAATATTTGGAAGCAAGTGCTACATCAAGAGAGATGATAGTATTGGAAAGTTTGATGCTAGAAGCGATGAAGGTATTTTTCTTGGTTACTCTACTAAAAGCAAAGCCTATAGATGTTTTAATCTAAGATTGAAGAAAATCATTGAAAGTACTCATGTGAAGATTGATGAGAAGTTTATGATTCAAGAAAGATACTATGAATGTGCTCTCATGATTGAAGATGAACCTAGGCCTATCAATAAAGATACATTTATTGAAGAAATGTTTAACTGTATTGATGTTTCATATAAAAATCCTGAACCAAGTCAAGAAGAATCACAGATTATAGATGAGAGTGTCACTCCTAAAAACTCAAAATAAACATCTAAATACCACTCTAAGGAAGACATCATTGGAGATCAAAGAGATAAAGTCTTGACAAGATCCAGAGAAAAAGGTTCAACTGTTGATGAAGAGGTATGCTTACTTTCACAGATTGAACCCTTAAGTGTTGAAGATGTGTGCAAAGATTCAGATTGGCAAAGTGCTATGCAAGAAGAATTAGATCAGATAATCAAGAATGACACATGGGAACTGGTCTCTAGACCTTGTGACAAAAATGTGATTGGAACTAAGTGGATATTTAGGAATAAGATGAATGAAGAAGTCACAGTGGTAAGAAACAAAACAAGACTAGTATGTAAAGGATATGCGTAGAGAGAAGGAATAAAATACACTGATACATTTGCCCCTGTGAGAAGACTTGAAGCTATCAAGTTATTTTTGGCCTATGCAACATTCAAAAACTTCAAGGTATATTAGATGGATGTCAAGTTATCCTTTCTGAATGGTGACTTGAAAGAAGAAGTTTACATAGAACAACCTGAAGGATTCAAACTATCAGACAAACCAGACATGGTATGCAGATTAAAGAAAGCCCTTTATGGACTTAAATAGGCCCCAAGAGCTTGGTATGAGAGACTTGATGGTTACTTAACCAAGATTGGATTCAAAAAGGGGACAGTAGATTGCAACTTATTCATGAGAGAGACACTTGATGGACTATTACTTGTTGCTATTTTTTTTTATGACATTATCTTTGGAGGTAATGACAAGCTTAGTGCAGAATTTTCCAAAGAGATGCAAAGTGAGTTTGAAATGAGCATGATTGGACCTATCAAATATTTTTTGGGATTAAATGCAAAACAAACAGACAAAGTCATATTTATAAATCAGTCTAAATATGTGAAGGAAATATAAAAGACTTTCAAAATGGAAGATTGCAAACCAGTAAGCACCCCCATGATAATAGGAAGCCTGCTTTCTAAAGATGATGATTCCACAGTAGTTGACAAGACACTATACAAGTCTATGATTGGAAAAATCATATATATTACTCAATCTAGACCAGATATTTCCAATGCAGTTGGCATTGTTGGAAGATTTGCAGCTGAACCTAAACAAAATACCTAATGGCAATAAAAATAATAATCAGATACTTAAAAGGGACTATATACTATGGTTTATAGTATCCTAACTCAGAGAATATACAACTTCATGTGTATACAGATGCAGAATGGGCAGGTTGTGTTGATGACAGGAAGAGTACCTCGGGAGGAGAAATATTTCTTGGAGACAGGTTGGTTTCTTGGACAAGAAAGAAGCATAACTATATCTCTCATTCAACAATAGAAGCTGAGTATGTTGCAGCAGCACTGAATTGTTCAACAATGGTTTGGATCAAACAAATGATTAAAAACTTTGGTATTCAAATTGATTATCCTATTTTTATTCACTGTGATAACACTAACACTATCAATATGTCAAAGAACCCTGTGATGCACGCAAAGAAAAAACACATTGAGATCAAATATCATTTTCTAAGAGAAAAATTTGCAGACAAAGAAGTAAAGTTGGATTATGTGAGCACTAAAGAACAATTAGTAGATATTTTTACAAAGCCTTTATCAAAAGATACTTTTGAGTATCTCAGGGAGAAGCTGGGAGTAATTCCCTTTCCTAAGTTTGATTAGAATTTGCAGAAAGAACATCAATCCTTGGTGACTGATGAATGGTTGACTACTCTACTTCTGGAGTAGTACCTATGCTTAATGGTGTTTGGCACCCTTTTCCATTGATGTTAAAGGGGGAGTATATAGTAAGGTAGAGCATATACTCTGGGGGAGTATATAGTCATGAAAATAAAAACACAGTCAGAAGAGCAACAGTAGTAAAGAGGAGCCCTTGATGAGGATATTAAGAAGATTATAAAAAGAATGAGGATACTTTGGGTTGATGGTGTTTTTCATATCATATGTTGCCATTAATGTCAAAAGGGGAGATTGTTGGAGATTTGCTTCTATGCAAATAATTGATTGTATGTTTGTCATTGATGACAACATATAGTATACAATAGTGAACTGTATTCAATTTTCAGTATAGACATATGAAAGCCTTGCGTAGTTTTTTTTTATGTTTCAGACATAGTTAATACACTATGTACATTCACACAGAGTCGAATATGCAGTTTTCGTTGATTTATGTTAATTTTTTGTGGCAGTTACAATTTTTAGAGATTATCTTTTAAGAGCCGACGTAATTACATTATTTCTTGAGTTGCACCTATCTTCGAGATATGCGTGTTTGTATTCATGTTTAGTTATGAGTTAACAGTAATTATCTAAAGGCGCTAAACATTTTCTAACAGAAGCAGGATAATTGAGTCAATTTGGTAGAGCCGACTATGTGAAGCATTGCGTCTATTCAGTTTGAGTTGCGTGGTCCTAACTTTGATTGTTTGATTAGTTAAAGCCGACAAGGAAGTTGCTGAAGTGTTTCCTACATCCGTTATGACCTTATCCTTAAAGAAGATATATATAGCAGTTCAAATGAAATCACTAAGTGTAAAAAATGAAGTGAAAAAGAAAAGACAGAGCAGAGTAGAAAGTTAGATAATTGAAGATCTATGTGAAGGAACAGAAGAAGAATACAATTCACTAGAATTGAACAAGACAACAGGTCTACTCAATAGTTCATTATCATATATAGTGTATATCTATTTTCCAGAGGGTTGCAGCCTTCATCATTTGAGCAGTGAGCTCTTGGACAATGTGTCCTCACCCCTAATAGGGTTATCTGTAAAAGACTCCTAACATGGTCTGACCTTTGACCAGGTCTTTGTACTTATTGTATTATAAATAAAAACTCCTAATAGGGTTGCAAGATCTTCTAACAAGGATCATTATAAACTAGTACAATTATTTGTGGGTGCTAATTCCCACCGGGGTTTTTACTTATTTTTGGTTTTCCCCGTGACCAACATTGTGTTGTTCAATTCTGTGATATCTTGTTGAGTTTATATTTAAATTTATTCTGTACTTAATTGAAAAATAATTGAATCTTGTAGATAACTGGTTCACCCCCCCTCTTAGTTATCTCTTGGGACTATTCCTAACATGGTCTAAGAAATTAGACTCATCATGACATGAATTTTCATTGTACAATGCCTCTGAAACACCTGTATCTGGGGTACTCTCCTGTGAAAACTCACCAAAATCAACCTGACCCTTGGTATTACTTGTTATTCCACCCAAGTCAATATTGGCTACATGTGTTTCAGTCATGTTTATAACTTTTTCATGTGCATCATCACAGGAGATTTCTTCTCCCACTTGGGTTTGCCCTATTTTTGTCATCTTGTTTTCTTTCATTTCTCATTTCTCAATCAACATTGACATGCCTGATTGATATTCATTGAACACCTGGACAAAACTCTTCATTTCTCTAACCAAGCCATACATTTGTTGATTTCTTTTAATATGTTAGTCTTTCTATTTGGCCATTATTGTCTTACGATATGTCAACTGAAAGCTTAAATATGTAGGCTAACAACTACCCAGTTGCTAATATGAATTATCAAAACCTTTTATCAAATACCCAAATGCTGGAATGATTTATTATAACTTTTTCTGCAGTCATCTACGACAGAATCCCACAAACCCTACAGGCTGGCAGGATGTAGGCTCTGATACCACTGAAAGAACCCCAATCCCTATGACCTTGGAATTACTATTTAATTTGCAATCTGAAACTTTGACCAACGTTTGTACCTCTAAATGAACTGTTGTTGAATTCTAGTTTTTTTGGCTTTTTCTTATTTTCACATTTTTTTATTGTTTTTATTGGTGTTTTTGAAGATATATGAAAGTAAATGATAAATAACAAACAACTTCAAACTAGAAATGAAGAGAAAAATTCATATAAATTAAAGTTACTTAATAATCTAAGAACTATTCAAATTGTACCAGGCATAATATTCAGATTTTTGTATTCAAGGAATAAATACACCAAATGGATTTGTGGTTGTCTCTAGAACTTGACACCAGCTATAGAAATACTTTGAAAACAACAAAGATGAATGTTTTGTTGTCACAAACCCTTATAGATGCCTCCAAACTGAAAAGTGTGGGCTACTAAGAAGGAATGGCACCCAAAATGCAAGCTCGAGTTGCCTCTAGAAAATGTCCAAGGTGGAATAGGGTGGCTGCCCAGCTGAATATTATATTTTCTTCTGATAAATGATACTAAGAATAATGTCGATCCTTGCCAAAACAAATAACACTTCCAATCTCCAATACTGAATCACCAAATCCTTGTTGAGGTTCGAGTCCCAACAACCCAAACTTAGGGGTTTTGTCCCAAGCCTCTGAATCACTCCACCAGAGCAATTTCAAGTTTTCACAAATTGTAAATGTCAAAAGATAATGATAAATTAGGTCTCCATATCCTTATATCCCCTTCTAAGTGAAAATTGAACCCTAAAGGAAAATTACACTTTGCACTTTAAATAAAATATAATAAAATAACATTTTCCCTATTAAAGTTGTCCAAACTCAAGGAAAAACATTACTTTATCAAAATTTCATAACTATGGTGCCAAATAGCCTATGGATAGTGAAAATAGTTTATAATAATTTGAGACCTTTCGAACGAGTCCCGATACATAGGTATATGTGCCCAAATCCATTAGATATCCCCTTATTACTCCAAAATGGCTATATAAATAACCTTATTATAAATTATTTAAATACCAACTTAGGAAATATTTAAATATATTAAACTATTTCCCCTTTTGCCTCTGATATCCTAAATCAACCAAATAAACATGATACTAACCATGTCACCTATCTGTGACTGATACCGGATGAGATGGGTCAACTGGCAGTCCCTTCCCTAAAATCTTGGGATGCTCCTAGAAGTTAGGACACTAATCCTGTCGCACTGAAATTGACACCAACTGAAGGGTCATGAATAACCTCGTGACTAGAATTTTTCATGACCTCCTAAAATTTAGGGATATCCCATAAAATCTAGGAACTACTCCAAACTGGCTCCAAACTATCTGTAAAGCCAAAATTCGATCACTGTATGCACTGAATGAGTCCCTATCATCTGTGCTAGCCTACAAGACTCCAATGATAGGCCAACTCCTTCATCTCTGATGTCCACTCTAGAATGGGGACATGAAACCTTACAAGATCACAATAATGATCAGTAAGTGTTGTAATGATGAAATAACATCTAACAATGTCTGGTTTCAATTCCGCATAAGCACATTTCCCTGATCTGATATACTTTACCTCTGAATGCCATGTTTTACTATTCTTCACTAATTAGATTATTAGATCTTGATTTCCTACAAGAAATCCTTCACATAACCAACCTGCGCACTTCATACATGCATCAACTATTATCTGACTATCTCTTTCATACCCCAATCCATCGATATTATAGGTCCACAACAAAAAAATTGATCTCACAATGTCGGCTTCAAAATGTTCTAGGGAAATATAAAACATTTTAACCAAGTCCACTAAATCCACAATTTAAATATCAGATTGGACCTAAATAAACAAAAATAATCCTCCATAGACGTTGGCTCCACCACTAGAACATAAAAATTTAGCACCAAAAACAATTTACCATGTTCGCAACAAGAGTTTTCTACCATGTCGGTTTTTCTAGTTGTCAAACACAAAATATCATTGTTCAAATCTTTTCAACTCTCACAGCTCGCAACACCATACCTTAAAATTCTAGAATAATCATCTTTACACACTCAAAATGCTTCCTCTATGTCCATGACTATAGATACGATCCTAAAAATGTTCACTGGACTGTTTACTGTAAATTGGTAGAATGTCATGTTCTTCATTTCCATACTTAGCCGATTTCTCAATCTTACTTCTAGTCTGGTCTCCAATTGCAATGCACACATGAAATTAGATTTTAGTTTCCATCAATGACAACATCTAAGCATTGTCCCTTGCCAACAATTTATATATATTTTGTTATTATTTGACTATGTTATATCATTATTTGACAATGTTATGTTATTATATTATTATTTGGCTTTATCATTTGACTATGTTATTTTTATATGTTTTTTATGTGTATTATATATATATATATATATATATATGTTATTTATATTTATTATTTGTCTTTTTTTTTTCCTTTTTTGTTGATTTTATTCTCTTTTTTCTTTGCTTAGCTCATTATTTTATCATTTTTATTCTCTTCATCTTTTTTGAATTATGGGCATTCTTTCCCTTCCTCCCTCCTTTTTCTATCTACCTGTTTTTGCAATTTTCTCCATTACCTTTATACATCTCTCTTTCGTCCTAATGATGGATCATTCAGTATGATCTAAAACGTTGATGTAAATAAAATACACACAGTTGAACACAGAAGCACTCCTTTGATGTACTATCAACTATATAAATCTAATATCTACAATATCATAGCCTTTCTTATATTCTTTATTGTGTCATCAAACTATCATATGTTGTCCTTGATTAACGCAAGGTAAAACATCAAGTGACAACCATATGATTTTCATCCAATTCATCACCCATACATTGTTTATACACACTTTTCAAAGTTTGAGTAACATATTGTCAAATATTTTTGTCATCAAGTTACATATCTTCATAGTTCATTTTCTTTGTTTTCTTTATTTTCATTGTCTTAAATTTGTATTCTACAAGCCCCTTGTAATTTTAGAGCTTTTTTCCTATAGTCCATATGTTGTAGGAACTTTTTTCCTTCAATGCATGTTTTGTGGGAACCTTTTGTCCCCATTGTATATTTTGTAGGAACTTTTCCCCCCATTGCATGTGTTATAGGAACTTTTTTCCTTTACTGCACATGTCTTTCGAGACTTTTTTCCCTCATTGCACATGCATTTTGGGGTATTTTTCCCTCACTGCACATGCATTTTGGGGCTTTTTCCCCCCTCACTGCACATGTATTTTGGGGATTTTTTCCCTCGTTGCACATGCATTTCAAAACTATTTTCCTTCATTACACATGCATTTCAGAACTTCTCCCCCTCAATGCATTTGTTGTAGGAAATTTTTCCCCTCATTGCATTCATTTCAAAACTTTTTTCCTCATTACACATGCATTTCAAGACTTTTTTCCCTCACTACATGCATTTCAGAACTTTTTGCCCTCATTATGCATACATTTCAAAAAAAATTCCCCTCACCACTCTTTACATTGCAGAACTTTTTCCCCTCATTGCACCATGCATTTCAAAACTTTTTCCCCTTACTACACATGCATTTCAAAAAAATTTACCCTCACTGCACATACATTTCTGAACTTTTTCCCCTCACTGCACATTGCATTTCAGAACTTTTTCCCCTTACTACACCATGTGTTTTAGACCTTTTTATTCCAATTACATTTACATTTTCACTTTCATTACGCTATCAGGATTTTTCATACTTGTTGTGTATGCACATACATATGTAGTTAAGGTTTTTAACCTTGATGGCATACCATTTCACATGCAATTGTAAATGTAATCAGAGGTTTTGCCTCTGAGTGCACCAAAAATACATAGATATCATTGTGTAGTCAGGTTTTTTATCTCCAATGACACTTACATTGCACATGCATTTACAATTATGTAAACACAAGTGCAATCGAAGATTTTTTCTCCAATTGCATGTACATTTTTCACACATTTTATCTGCAATAGGGGGTTTTCAACCCGATAACATACCTTTCAATTTATAATTATTTAAGTGCAATTGGAGATTTTAAGCCTAATTACATGTTGTAACATGCAAATCCAAGTGCAATTGGGACTTTTAGTCCCGATTGTGAGTTCCTTCCCTTATGCAATGTAGTGTGTGATTGGAACTAAAAACTTTAATTACACATGAAATATATATTTTTACCCTTATGATCAGAGATTTGATTTTTGTTCTGATTATGTGAAGTATTGCACTTCATGTTCCTTCATCTGTAGCCCGCCCATAAAACGCCAAAATTGCAAGTTTGCCCATTTATAGTTATTTTTCTCCTTTTTGTGTATTTTCATTTTTAGTAAGGATTTTGTCTATCATCTTATGTGTCATGTTGAGTTTTCATCCACCATGGAAACCTTTGAAATTCACCATTCTGATGTCATTACAAATGTTCTCATTCATTCTCCAAGCTTTTCGCCTCAACTTCGCAGAAAGAATTTCCCCAAAAAATTAGTATTACCCAAGCAAGAAAATCAAGATAGAGTTCATTGACAAAGGACACAAGAACCATCAAGGATGCAAGTTAGTGTTAATAAAAACACTTATTTATCCCACCAAGAATATAAATACTCCATGCAACATCTCAAAATAATATGAAGACCTCTTATACAAAGGATGATGTAATAAGAGTCATGTCTTTTCAAGACACTTAGTTTAGTTTCAATTATGCATATGTAATTCATTTTTGACAAATTATATATAAAGTTAGAAATTGTGATTAAATGTGGTCACAAAACATGTATAATTTTAAAATACAATTACATGTAATCACATTACATAGGACTCTAATGTTGAATAAGTCAATAATTAGCTAGGATCCTCACACCTTTTTTTCACAACCTCTCTTTTACAAATACAAGAGGGCTCATTGTAAGTAGGGATCTATTGGAAATGCAATAAAAATCTGGCAATTTATTGAGCACTCTAAAACTTTGAGCTTAGATGTAAATCAAATTGCATTCAATAAAAGAGGAAAGTTGCTTTTGTTAATGATGGTAGTTTCAGTCAAATAAACATAATCATGAATGATGATTATGTCAATAGAATGATCAATGATTTATTATATATGTATACATATCAATATATATAATAATAATAATTGAGTTTATTATTATTACATATATGGATATTCATATATACATAATTATGAATGTATATTAAATTATCAATCATAATATTGATTTATTAGTAAAAGATATGTTCTATGTTGAATCAATAATCATCTTATGATTAATGGATAATCTATTAGCACTGATTTGATAAAGATTGATTAATGATCAAATGGATTGATCATAAATTGATCATCCTCATTACTTCATTCAAGTATAAATTCATAGATTATCAAACTGTATATAAAGTGATATGTGAATCATTTATATTCTAAATCAAATCGATTATCCTTCATCGATCATGAAATATTTTATGTTAAGAATTTAGTAATAACCGATTATGTGAATCAATATGTCACTGATTATAGAAACCGAATATGTGAATCGTATATACAAATTGATAACTAAAAGACATGTCTCCACTTACATGGAGGCATGTCTATTCATCGACATGCCTTGTAAACCTTATACATATAATAAGAATTAGATTGATCAAAGTTAAGTGCACATATCAACTACTTCAAGCCTTAATTCATCAATCTACCATCACATATATTCAGTGATACTTGGTGAATCCACATTGTAGTCTTCTTATAGTTACAAGAACCTGCAAAATTCATAAGTTAGCAAAGCTTAATTGTGAAACAAGAAAATTAAGAGAGACCTTTATATATATGTACTTATAAATCTAATCAAATTTAACATGGTATCAGAGCAAGGCTAAGGAAGACCCAATTAGATTTGAGATAGTAGATTATCTAGACTATTAATTAGCTCCTAGAAAATTCACATTCCTTTCTTCATAATGGAAAGCGGAGTCAGATTTGAAGGTCATCTTGAAGGGGCCTCTAATTTTGTATCATGGAAGTTTAGGATTATGCTTAAATTGAGAGAGAATAAAATAGATCCATTTGTAAAGGGAAACATACCTAAGACAAAAAATAATGTTGAGAAACTTCAATGGATCAAGAAAAATGACAAGGCTATGAAGGTTATTATAGATGTTGTTAGAGATCACATTGTTCCAGTTATTTCAAAATATGACACAACATACCACATGTTCAAATCACTTGAGGATATGTATGAAATAAAAAACACAAGTAGGATGCTTGCACTGAAAAGACATCTTCATCATGTGAATATGAACAAATGAGAAACTATAACATTATATTTTATGAGGATCCCTGAATTAAGGGACCAACTTTCTACAATAGGTCATCAAATTGACAACAAGGAGTTTACAACGATGACTATAAATGGAATCCCAACATCATGGGAATCATTTATCTAGGGAATAAGTGTGCATTCAAATCTCCCCATATTGTATTCAAGAATAATCTAGACTGATCACCAAATAGATTAGCCAAAGTACCACAAATGAAGATATTCATGTGCTCAACTCTCACTCTCACAAGAAAGGGAAAAAGAGTAACTTCAAGAGGAATAAGGAAAAGGGTACAAATGGAAAATGCGCTTCCAACAAGAGAAGGGACATGTCTCAAATGTAGTGTTTTAGATGTGACAAGTATGGACATTATGCCATGAAGTGTCCAAATAGGAAAAAAAAATAATCCTTTATTGTTGAAGTTGGAAAGGCTAGCATGGAGAATGATTCTGAGAAATATGTCTTCTACTCTGGCTTATCAAGCCAAGTGTCAAACAACCTCAACACATGGCTAATTGATAGTGGAGCATCACACCATATTACCAGATTCAGAGAGCACCTAGACACTCTAGTGGATAATTCTGATGAGGAAGTAACTATTGGGGATGAATCTAACTACCCAGTCAAAGGAATTGGAAATTGTACTATAAATATGAAATCAGGAATATCCCTTCAACTTACAAGAGTATTGTTTATACCAGGAATAAAGAGAGACCTAGTCTCTATTTCTACACTCAAAGATAAAGGATATGTGATAACCTTTATGGAAGGCAAAATTTTGGCATGACCAAAGAACTCAACTATCAAGAAGGCTCATACCATAGGAACTATACATGGATGTCTTTATAAACTATGTATTGCTCCCTCTCAAGCCCTAATTCATGAATCCTCAAATTCAAACGAGATTTGGCATAGGATATTATGGCATCTCCTTTCATTTTCTACCCTCCATAGAGAAAATGGTGATAGGTTTGCCTAAACTAAATAAAAATCATGAAGGAACATGAAAGGGTTGTGCCCTCAGAAAGAATACAAAAGGAACTTTACACAATAGTGATAGAAAATCCAAAAATGTAGTAGAACTCATCCATTCCAATTTATGTGGACATGTGTCTGTAACCTCTATAGGAGGATTCCTTAATTATATAATATTTGCATATGATTTCTCAAGGAAAACATGGATATATTTCCTAAAATTTAAATCTTATGAAGAAATCCTTATGAGGTTCAAGGAATTCAAAGCTCTTATAGAAAACATGTTAGGAAATACAATCAAAACATTAATAATAGACAATGGGGGGAGTATACTTTAGACATATTCAAGGAGTTTTGTATAAATGTTGAGATTAAGAGGGATTTTAGAGTACCTTATAATCCCCAACAAAATGGGGTGGTAGAAATAAAGAATATAACTATAGTTGAATCTTCTAGAGCTATGATGTATGATCAAAATTTAGAAATTTTATTTTTGGATGAAGCCTCAAGGACAACTATCTACATCCAAAATAGATGTCCTCATTCACTTCTAGACAAAAAAATCCTTGAATAAGAATTTAATGGTATCAAACTTGATATAAACCATTTAAGAATCCTTGGTTGTCCATTCTACATTCATGTACCTAAAGAAAGGAGGTCTAAGTTAGAACCCTCATGCAGAAAAGGAATACTTGTAGGCTATAGTGAAACATCGAAATCCTATAGGATATACATACCTGGACAAAGATTAATTGAAATTAGTAGAGATGTCATTTTTTAGGAAGACATTACATTCAGGAGATCCAAAAACACTCATGATATCGAAGAAACTCCTCAAAAATATGGAAGAGGATCATGTTAGAGTAATAGTCTATCGGGTTATTAATTAAATCATTATGATCTAATTACCAACTCACCTATTCACTCTATTTGCTTAAGCTAACCTTAGGTTTTCCCTTTTAGGGTTTCGTGATTCCTTTTATAAGGATTCACCTCTTAGTTTTCTTTACAGAGTTTTCACATCACATTGTAATTCATAGAAACATATTGTTAATATATTATTTTCTGTTTCATACGATGTCGCTAGCTTTTTGGCCTCCATAGCTTCTTCTCTCTTCTTCTGTCTTTGCTTCTTCTCTGTGACAGTCTTGCATGCAGGTGTTCTTGGGAGAATAGGACATTTCCTATTTCTAACATGGTATCAGAGCTCGCTTGCTTCTCACTGTTTGTGTTTTGTTGAAGCATAGAGGGTTTCAGAGGTTTTGCAGAAGGTTTTGTGTGGATTTAGGGGGACCTTTGTTTCTGGTCACTTTAGGCCCAAACGGACATTACCGTTGCACTCAAAGCACCCAAAAACCACAGAATCCATATAAAGTTTGTCTATTTTGGACAACTTGACCCCGAGGCAAAAAAAATTTGGTTTCCTATGCCGTACGGCATGGAAACCGAGGCAAAATTTCAAAAAAACCCTATTTTTAATGGTTTTTCGCTTATTTGTTAGCGCAGGCAGTGCTTTTCAAATCGCGCCACCCGCGCTCCGCTGGGGCTCCACCGCCACCAGCTACCGCCGCTCCGGTCCCTGCTCGGCCCCGCCGCTCCAGCCTCTGCACCGCCTCCGGCTACCGCAGGCCCCGCTGCCTGGCACCCACCGCGGCCCCCCCCGCCCGACCCACAGCCGCTCCGCCCGGCCCGCGCCACCGGCGGTGTTTTCTTTAGCCCCACGGGCCCTTTAGCACCAGCGAGCGATCCTATGGGCATCCAGGGGCCCCAATTAAGCCCCCTGCGCGTGCCATGCGCCCAGGGGCGCTATTTTTTTAGCCCCAGGGGCTTATTTCTTGGCTTTTGAGGCATTTCTGACCCCCTAAGACTGTTTTCGCTCTATCTTGAGCATCCGGGGGTCTTTTTTTGACTTCCATATACCGTCAGAAATCTCTTTCCGAGAACTTTTCGATGATGGTAGTTAGGGTTTTGGTTTCTTCTGCTTTGATAGCATTTTTTCTGTTGAAGTCTGATATTTGTTTTTTCCTTCCGGGAGTCATATCTGGCTCATTCGGACTCCATTTTTGGCAAACCAGATATCATCGGAAAGATGGTTCAGTGAACTACTCAGTTGCAGGGGTCTTTTTTCCAGATTATGCTCTAGGTTTTCTCTCCTCCGAGTTTGGCAGTTTTTGCACTCTGGCGGATTGCTTGGGTTTATAGGTCCTGGGATCTCTTCTACTGTACTTCTGGCTCACTCTCTTTCTGACTTCTGAGCTTGTATGCTTCTCCACTATTGAATTTTTATTCTGTAAATGCACTAAGATAAAGTGCCTACTTCTGCATTTCTAGAATCTTGTACACCTTGTATGGTTTTTGTACTCGCACTCTGTTATAAAGTGCCATGGGGGGTTATGATGATTATGCCATTTTAGGCGCATCCACCTTTGTCAAGTGAGCGTACCTTCCATGACATTATCCCATGTTGTGTGTCAGTGACACTGCCCTTTATCCTGTGTTTGTACTTCTGTTGCACTGTTGGTGTTCCTGGTTCTTCTTCTGCAGGTGTTTCTGGCATTGCATTTCAGTGTTCCTGTCACCTCTCCCTGTTCAGCATTATGGGGGGGGTTCACCTGTTGGTTCTATTGCTTCCTGGTTCGATTGATCAGCTCTTTAGAAATTGTCTTCTCTACCTGATCATGCACTTCAATGGGGGTTCCAACAGTCTCTTTTGACAGAGTTTTCAGCTTCGTGCTTCGGAGATGCTTCTTGCTCATTCTTGTTCCTCTCTCTGGGACTTTCCCTAGATTGAAGGCTTAGTTTCCTTCATCTAATTTATTTTTTTGTACTTGGGTACCTGATCAGGCCTTGTTGCCGGGACCCATATTTCCTGCTTTCTGCAGTAGTTTCCTAGGTTTTGCTTCTCCCTAAGCTTATCTTAAGGGGGAGTGTTAGAGTAATAGTCTATCAGGTTATTAATTAAATCATTATGATCTAATTAATAACTCACCTATTCACTCTAGTTGCTTAAGCTAACCTTAGGTTTTCCCTTTTAGGGTTTCATGATTCCTTTTATAAGGATTCACCTCTTAGTTTTCTTTACAGAGTTTTCACATCACATTGTAATTCATAGAAATATATTGTTAATATATTGTTTTTTGTTGCATACGATGTCTCTGGCTTTTTGGCCTCCATAGCTTCTTCTCTCTTCTTCTGTCTTTGCTTCTTCTCTATGACAGTCTTGCATGCAGGTGTTCTTGGGAGAATAGGACATTTCCTATTTCTAACAGATCATGCTCTTAAAGTTTAGAGGGGGACTCGTGAAGAGATTGAAAATGAAGATCACATTGCTCCCTTAAATGAACCTAGTAATGTAAATCAAAAGAGACCACTTTGGGATAGGAAGATGATTCAGGAAGCTGAGAGTTATGTACCACCAAAGGGAAACTTTAGTAAAATCAAGAGGCCTCACAAATACTCCAGTTATGTTTCCTTGATGTGTGAGATCATTAATTCAGAACCATCTTGTGTTAAAGAAGCTCTGAATCATCAAGTTTGGAAAGAAAGATTTTATGTCAGAAGAGTATCAATCCATTGTAAAAAATGATGTTTGGGACATTGTGCCAAGTCCAAAAGGAAAATTAGTTGTATCATCAAAATGGCTCTTCAAGATCAAGTATACTGTACATTGTAGCATTGAAAAACACAAAGCCTGGTTTGTTGCCAGAGGTTTCTCCTAGAAAGAGGGAATTTCTTATTAAGAGAAATTTGCCCCTATTTCTCAATACACTTTAGTCAAAGTGATAATTTCTATTACAACATCAAAAGGATGGAAGATCCATTAAATAGATGTAAAGACTGCATTTCTAAATGGCGTAATTGAGAAGGAAGTCTATTTAGAGAAACCATAAGGATTTTTTATACATTAGGTTGAATCACATGTTTGTAGATTGAAGAAGGAATTGTATGTACTTAAATAGGTCCCTCAATCCTGGTATGAAAAGATTGATCGTTACCTCTTAGGAATAGGGTTTTCCAAGAATGATGTAGATTCAAACCTCTACTTCAAGGTAATTGATAGTGAAATTTTAATTCTTATTTTATATGTTTATGATATGTTAATTATAGGAGAAGATCACCTGATTACCAAATGTAAAGAGGAATTAGCTTCAGAGTTTGATATGAAGGATTTTGGTATCCTACATCACTTCCTTGAATTAGAAGTTTGGCAGTAGGCAGATGATAACACTTTGAATCAGGGAAAGTACACTATTAATATTCTGAAGAGGTTTAGAATAATAGATTGTAGACCCATGTATACACCTATGAAAAAAAAAATTTCACAAGTTAAAGGAAGCAACAATAGAATCATAATTTTTAGATCCCACTCTCTACAAATAGATAATTGGGTCTTTGATGTATTTGGTTAACACTAGACCTAACATTTGTTATGCAATGAATGTACTTAGTCAATTTGTGTGTGAACCAAAGGAGATACAACTTGTTGCAGCAAAAAATATTCTGAGATATCTTCGAGGGACTAGTGGATATGTTCTCAAATACAAACATGTAGACCTAGATCTACATGGGTACACTCAGTTAGATTGGGCTGGAAGTGTGGTCGATAGAAAGAGCACATCAGGATGTTGCTTCATTTTAGGATCAATAATGATCTCATGGATCAACAGGAAACAATCCTCAGTTTCATAGAGCTCTATAGAAGCTGAGTACATTGTAGCCTTCATGGGATCAAGAGAGAATCATGGCTTAGGAAATTGCTTGTAGGACTATTTGGTCAACCCTTGAATCCTACTATCATCCATTGTGACAACCAGAGTTGCATCAAGATTTTAGTGAATCTAGTTTTTCATGATAGATCAAAACATATTGATATTCCTTATCACTATGTTAGAGACACGGTAGAAAGAAATGTGAACCATTTGGAATATATTGGTACAAGTGATCAGAGAAAAACCATCTTCACCAAGCCACTCTCGAAAGCAACAATTGAACACTTTTGAGATAAACTTGGTATGGTTGAAATGTAAATTGAATTCAACATTGAGTCTCAATTATTCTTTATTTGTAATAATATTTAAAAGATGTTTAATGTGTAAACTCTTTTATTATGATGTGTGTGTGACTCCATGACTTCATGGGCCCCATGTGGACATTTTTGAAAAGTGGCAACTTTTTAATAATGAAACACTTGTAATTAGTTGATATCGTAAGGTGACGACTATACAATGATCAACCTCACTATCATGATGGATATCATGAGACTTGATATTCGTGGACATGTCATGATAGTTAGTATCTCTTCAGACATTATGGTAGATATCATGAGACTTGATATCATTGAATAACCATGTAATGATTTTTTAAAAAGATAATCATGGTGGATATTATGAGACTTAATATCCATGGATATACCATGATCTAATATCCTTATGGTAGGAATAATGAGACATGATGCGAGTGCACATACCATAAATATGGATAGTTGGGAGTTATGGTGAATATCATGCGACTTGATATTCTTGTTCACACCATAACTCCAGATATCACGGTGAGGTGATATCTTCTCTCCTACACAATTAATGGATTTAATGTGTTTAGCTCTTGGATGGTATTATCCTCCCTATCTAAGAGGGAGTGTTAATGACAGTAGCTTTAGTTAGATAAACATAATCATGAATGATGATTATATCAATAGAATGAGTAATGATTTATTATATATGTATAAATATCAATATATATAATAATAATAATTGAATTTATTATTATTACGTATATAGATATTTGTATATACATAATTATGAATGTATATTAAATCTTCAATCATAATATTGCTTTATTAATAAAACATTTATTCTATGTTTAATTGATAATCATCTTATGATTTATGAATAATCTATGAGCACCAATTTGATAAAGATCGGTTACTGATCAAATGACTTGATCATAAATCGATCACCCTCATTACTTCATTCAAGTATAAATTCTGAGATTATCGAACTATATATATAAAATGATTTTTGAATCATTTATGTTCTAAATAAAATATATTATCCTTCACCAATCATGAAATTTTTTATGTTAAACATTTACTAATAATCGATTATGTGAATTGATATGTCACTGATTATGTGAATCGATATGTACAAACTGATAACTAAAAGACATGTCGATGAAGAGACATGTCTCCACTTATGTGGAGGCATGTCTATTCATAGACATGCCTTGTAAAGCTCATACATATAATCAGAATTAGATCGACCAAAGGTAAGTACATAAATCAACAAGTGCAAGCCTTAAGACATTTATCTACCATCACATATATTCAATGATACTTGGTGAATCCACATTAGACTCTTCTTATACTTACAACAACCTGGAAAATTCATAGGTTAGCAAAGCTTAATTGTGAAAAAAGAAAATTAGCTCAACCTTTATACACACACACACACACACACACACACACACACACACATAAAGTTTATCAACTTTAACAGTTTTAATACTTTGTGCTAATTTAAGTTTTCATGTGACAACATTTTCTAGAGATTGATTGTGAGTGTTGATATGTTGTTCAAGAAGGATTTAAACTCAATCTTGCAGACTTTGAGATACTTATTATGTTTAGAGTTATAGTTATGTTTTCAGACTTGATCTTACAAACTTTGAGCTAATTATCACACTTGAAACATGTATAGGATGCTCAAGTAAGGAGATAACTTACAAACTTTGTGTTTATCTTATTTTATGCATTTGTGTTGTAAGGTGAGAATATGTTGGAGACTTTGAGTTGCATGTAT
This sequence comes from Thuja plicata, assembly GCA_018584345.1. Classification (NCBI taxonomy): domain Eukaryota; kingdom Viridiplantae; phylum Streptophyta; class Pinopsida; order Cupressales; family Cupressaceae; genus Thuja; species Thuja plicata. The sequence continues at coordinate 2,831,313 of MU225868.1, read as the reverse complement.
GTTTTATCTATGTTCCTAAATTCACAAAGGAGTCATGGCAATACTTTGAGCTTTTGTGAGCTTCTAACTTATTGAAATTCGCTAGTATGTTGAAGGTTATTCTTACGTCTAATATTTTGTTTATCAAGATTATTGCTTCAACTAATACTTTGTAAGTGAATTACACTAGTGATTAAAGATCATGTTGTAAAGGTAACATCTATTTTGAAATAAGAGGATATGATGAATGTACTGCCCCATTTTAGCTTAGTGTAAATAGAAATATTTAAGTTTAGTTTATTCTAGTAGCAATAAGAAGGGGGGGGCTTCCCTTAGAAGTAGGAGAGACTATGTCTCACACACTGTTGATGGAATAACTATTTTGAAATTGATCCCAAAGTTGTTAATTACAAAATATCCACCCAACGCTATTTTTCTTACTAGCATCTTTGACCATTTTTACACTACTCACGTTAGCAGAGAGGTACCTTCTTTCAAATTCTTTATGCTTAATGATTTTCTTTAACTCTCGTATTTCCCCCTTTTTACAAGTTACCTCTTCATATTCATTACTCTTTGGTAATTAATTAGCTCAAACAAGTAAGTCATTTGTTCACTACATTTTCTTGGCATCTACAGGTGAATCATGGTTGTTGATGGCATGACTATTATTTTCATTTGTGTTAAACTCTATAACCTAGTTTTAGTTTAATTGCTAAAAAAAATCATCATAACACAAAAAAAATTTAATCTATCTGATTTGTAATAGCCATTACTTTGGGTTTTTTAACAACAAAGAACAACATAAGAAAATTCATATGAAATCAATAACAAATAGTGCAAATATACCCATAAAAGCCCAGTGTGGGGTAAACCTAAAAAAATAAATTTATTCAATTTCAAGAGCAATAATTTGTACAATAGATTACAAGATTGCCACAATAATTATGCAGAGATAATTTCATCTTCACAATCCTCTTTCTCTACCCAAACATTCACTCTCACTGAATTACCAACTCGTGCTAATGAAAAAGTATATCCTAGCCTCAACACAAGGGCTCCATTTATAAAATTTGAGTCCAATAAGAATCATTGAGTGTAACTCCTATATTTAAATAACATTTCTATATTTAGACATCTTGCATGAGTTATGCCTACTACAAAGAAACTATGAGTTATACCTAAACCTAGGGAAAAGTACACTAAATTTTGAACTTCCTCATGCATATTAAAAAAAGACTAAACATGCAAACACCTTTCAAGCTACAAAATTAAACACTCCCTCTTAGTGAGGAAGGTGTTTTTGACAACACCAAGCTTATACCTGAAGTATACAAGCTTTGTGTTCATCAAGGCCTTGGTAAAGATGTTTGCAACCTACTCATCTGTAAGAATGTACTGCAAGTTCAGTATCCACTTCTGTACATAATCTATGATGAAGTGATACTTGATCTCAATGTGCCTTGACTTTTCATGAAATGATAGATTCTTAGAGAGTTTGATACAAATCTGATTATCATATTAAATGATTGTTGGATCTATCTCTTGATAAAAATCCAACCAAGAAGTTTCTAAAGATAGACAGCCTCACATGAAACCATATTGGCTGCCATATAATCACCCTCAAAAACTGCCTTAAGTTTCCTACTGTACCAAGAGACTACTCCTAATCCCAAAATGAAATTGCACCCTAAATTATTTTTCCTTTCAACTATATTTCCTACCCAATTTGAATCAGTGAACCCTTTGAGTTTCACTCCATCCCATTGAATATACCGTAGAAAATAATAAATTGTGCCTTAGAGATACTTAAAAACATGCTTCAAAACTACCTTGTGAGCTCACTTAATCTTTACCATAAATTGACTAAGTGACTTCATTGTAAAATAAATATCTAACCTATTGTTGACTAGATACGTAAGAGAGCCACTCAACTGTCTGTATAAATTCAGACCCACTATCTCTAATCTAGAGCATTAATCTTCTTCTAGTTTCTCATAATTGGCATGGGCTTACAATCCTCCATCATGAATTGCTTCAAAATATAAACTATGTAATTTCCTTGTCCAAGGAGCTCAAAAACTCCTGTAAGATCCTTCTTTAAGTGTGCTATGAGCTCCTTGTTCCATATGAGAAAAATGTCATCAATATACAACACCAATTTGAGAGGCTCATCCTTCACTTGAATGTAGTGCTGGTTTAGATTTGCCTTGCTTTGGGAAAAGCTCAAGCTTTGCAAGTAACTATCAATACATGCATACCATGTCCTAGGAGTTTTCTTGATCTCATACAATGATTTCCTCAACCTTCATACATGGGAATCCCTCCCATTCACCTCAAAACCGTTTGGTTTCTCTATTTAGATCTCTTCCTTAATTACTCTATTGAGAAATGTCATCTTTATGTCTATTTGGTGAATCCTCCAATCCATTTGGACTGCTACAGAAATGATATCCCTAATGGATGAGTACCTAGTTATTGGAGTGAAGGTCTTTTCATAGGGTAAGTGCACAAATATGGTGAACTAAAAAGTTTCCACTCAATTTTTTCATCCCCCAAAAGGGTATGGTGTGCGCCATATATGGTGTACACCATATGGCTTGGCATGTTGAGCCCTAGGCTTGGGAACACCAATCCTATATAGCGTGCACCATATATGGTGGATGCCATATTGACTGCATTATAAATTTTGAAAACTTAATTTGAAACCCTCATTTGTTTTGTCACAACCATTACTTAGAGGTTTATTGGAAAAGTTAGAAAGGGTGTATGTGATATTAGAAGATCATTTTTCTTCATAGGTGCATTGGATCATCATGAAAATTCCATTAAGACGTCGAGGAGGCTGGTGATTTGAGTACATTTTAGTTATTATCCTATTTTTAATTAAAATATAAATTTAATTATGGTTTTAAAGTAAATTTTCTTTTAATTTCTAGCATATAATAATCCACCCAAGTAAAACCCTGAGACACCTCCCCATGAAGAACCTCATGAAGAACAAGTAAATGAACGTCCTCCATCAATCCATAGACATCCCTTGGGCACCCAAGAAGATCTTATAAGCCAAATAAAAATTAATAAAAGTCAACTAGAGGCATTGATTGGAATGTTGAAAGTATTGAGTGGTACAAATTATCATAGGGCATCCCTAGAAAATCCATTCCAATCAATATTGACCCATGTAGCAGTAGTTAGTGGGAAAAATAATTTTTGGTCAAACAAAAGAAAACTACAAAAATAATATTATGCAAATAAATTATCATACGAGGACGTGAAGAAGAAAAAATTTGACAAAGCTGACATTTGTGCGCTTTTCACAAATCCTACAATGAATGGACCTCTAAGCATTGATTGCAAGAGGATAACCAACCATTGGTGCCACCATGAAGGAATAAAAAATAAATTTTGAGATATATGGTGGATGGTTTTTGACAATCCTCCTTTCAATAATCATGAGGTAACCTTGTGATTTTTGAGGAAACTCTATTGTGAGTTTGTCCTAAATGAGCTTCTGAACTATTTTTATTTTTTAGAATTTCAGGGTAGAGTTGGGGGATCCTCACATGATAGACCAAGCACATAGTGTGACCCTAACATAGTGTGGAGAACCACTTATATACCCCACATGGAACATGTCATAGAACCTTCTATTGTCAAGGAGACTATTGAGGTGGAAATGCTAGGCTCTATTAGCACACTCACTCATACCCTCATACAATGTGTGAGTACTCTAGTACATAGAAAGATGGGTGACTCTTCCAGGGCTCAAGTTATAGCCCATTTATGTCAATCATGTGAATCTCTATGCACATATGATGGTGATGATAGTCAACATGCACAAGCAGGTGATATGGTCATGACTGATGAGTTTCTCAATGCAACATTCGACATTGATACAAAGGTAGTTATTTTCAAGTTCATTTAATTGATTTGATTAAATGTAATTTTGAAAGGAAAGAATAACTAAATTATTTATAATTATTATGATAAAAATATAGGGTCAAAGTGTTCATGGCACTGGTAGTCTTCCTCCAGCCCCCTTTTTTCATGATATTGTCGAGTTCATAGGTATATATCTAATCAAGGATTATAATTATTACATGTAATCAAGGGTTTTATGCTTGAAGGGTTTTAGAGTTTCAAAGTTTAAGTATTTTGGTTGCAACTGATTCACACCCCCCACTCAGTTGCTTGCCACTTATTTCCCATAATTGGTATCAAAGCTAGTCCCTTGAAGGAAGCCTACCAGCTTGAGGGAGATTTGGAGATGGCAACATATAAGAAATATGGTCCAAGATTTGATGTAAAAAACTATGCACTATGAAAGAACTGAATGATTGTACATCTCAGATCTATTGATGAATATTTTTGGAGGATCATAAAGAATTCATATATCCTTCCTTAGAATCCTATAGATCCTGATGATATCACTGGTGTCGAAGTGAACATTAGAGCCAAGGAAGCTTTGCTAAGTGCATTGATAGATGTAGAGATGAATAATGTCATGAAAGTGGACATAGATAATTAGATATGGGAAAATTTGGATATTCTTTATGAAGGAGACACAATAGTGAAGATGGAAAAATTACAGAGATTGAAAGGAAAATATGAAGCCATGAAGATGAATAAGGATGACAATATCTCCTCTTACATGTTGAAGGTAAATGAGTTGGTATGTGGTATTAGATTTGATGGAGGGATACTTGAGGAGGATTATATTGTTTCTAAAATTTTTGAGATATTTATCTCCTACCTATGACAACAAGGTTGCAACTATTGAAGAAATAAGGACAGTGACTAATGTGACAAGAGAAAAGCTAGTTGGGAATCTTACAACCTTGGAGTTGAGTTCAATAAGTGGTGAATTACCCAAGAATGAGACAAATTTAAAAGCCACTATGACTGGAAGGAACATGCAAACATCATATCCGACTGAGAAACCTACATGGAAGTTATCAAGATGGGAGCAAGGGTTGAAGGATAGAGAAGAGGAAGATAGAGAGATTTAAGAAATGGAAGCTAAGTTTGCAAAAATGATGTCTTATAGAGAAATAGATTCTACTAGAAGTACAAAGGAAAATTACCTTTCAAATATTTTTCATGTGGTAAGGTTGGACATTATGCATCTATGTGTCCTATGAGTTTCCTAATTACAGGTATGAGTCTAAACCTAAAGAAATAATATGTTATTTTGCACTAGATGATGAAGCAATTACTGATGATGAATCTGATGAAGCTAATAAGGATGATGATGAATTTACTTTCATTTTTGTCAAGGAAGAAGGTAGTAAGTATGATTTTCTTAAGTCTTCTAGTTCTCTAATTTCTATTAAAGAATATGATTTTAGATCTAAAGATTTTATGCTTTCTACTGTCACTAATGATATTGTTGAAGAGAAAGCTTTGGCCACTCAAGTTATCAAATAGGATAAGTGGGTGATTGATAGTGGATGATCTCATCATATGAATGAAAACAAGAGAAAATTCATAAGCTATGAGAAGTATGATGGTGGAAAAGTGAAATTGGGTGACAATTTTGGAGGTAAGATCAAATATATAGGTTCTATTACTTTGGATGAAAAAATAATAAGGATGTACTTTATGTATAAGGTTTGAAAAATAATCTTCTTAGTGTTGGTCAACTAATGGACAAGGGCTATGGTTTGCATTTCAAAGATGACATGTGTAAGATCTTAAATAATTATGGAAGGGAGATTTCAACTGAATCCAAGACAAGAGGTAACATATTTCTTTTGAATAGTCATTAAAAGACTTGTTTGATTGATTAGATTATGAAATATGGTTATGGAGCAAGAGGTTTTGTCATGTGAACTTTGACAAAATTATTTATATAAGTTCTACTTTTGTAGTTATAGATTTTCCCAAGATGAAGAAGCCTGCTAACAATTTTTGCAAGGAATGCCAATTGGGTAAGCAAAAAAGAACTAATTTTCACTCTAAGAAAGAAATCTCAAATGGATTTCTTGATATTTTTCATACTAACTTGTGTAGTCTTACAAATATTAGAAGCCTACAAGGAGACATATATTTTATGCTACTGATTGATGATTATTCAAAGATGGTATGGGTAACCTTATTGAAGGATAAGTCAGAAGCCTTTGGTAAGTTTAAGGTATTCAAGTCAATGGTTGAAAATGAGACTGGCTTAAAGTTGAATAAGTTGAGATCAGACAAAGGTGGATAGTTCACATCAAAAAATTTCCATGCCTTCTTTGAGATGCAGGTGATAGAGAGAATGCTATTTTCTCATAGGAATCCACAATAGTATGGTGTAGCAGAGAGAAAAAAAACATCTTAATTTTTAGAGGCTACCATGACCATGATGCTAGAGAGGAATGTTCTGTAGAAGTTTTGGAGAGAAGTTTTGAGCACTACAATATACACTCTTAACCGAGTGTATATTAGAGAAGGAACTGGTAGGAACCTTATGAACTTTGGTTTGGTCATATGCATACTATTAAATACTTCAAAATTTTTGGTAGTAAATAATATATAAAGAGAGATGAATATTTAGGAAAGTTTGATGCAAGGATTGATGAAGGCATCTTCCTTGGATATTCTACCAAAATAAGAGCATATAAATGTTATAATAAAAGACTGAAGAAGTTAATTGAAAACATAAAATTTAAAGTGGAAGAAAGGCTTGAGAGTTTTACCAAATCCAATATGTTTGATATTGGAAAGAAAATCAATGATGATAGGTAGAGAAAAGGTCAACTAATTCAAAATCAAACCCCTACAGTACCAGAGACTATAAGTAATGAAGATACTAGAGACAAAGAAAGACAAACGCCTATGATAAAATGGATGGAGTAAAGATGTATAAGATTAAATCATAATAAAGGAAAGACTATTAGTGATAAGAACCAAGGAATTCAGACAACAGAATATTAGATTTGCCTGATATCAGAAGTTGAACAAGCTAAAGATGAATGGTCAAGGTCTGTCAAGGAAGAGATATCAACTAAAAATAGCCAAATGGAGAATCTCATGCTTAGGGAAGATAAACTTGAAGCATTACTTGAGAGATAAAACAACGGTGTTAGAATTGTGAAAGGAGAATGCTCCAAGTATGGTCAAGACAAGCCTAAAGCCAAAGAATAGAAGAACAAGGGAAAGAAGAAGAACAAAGCTAAAGTATAGAAGGACAAAGCCAAGCTAAAAGCTATGGGAAAGAAGAAGAAGAAAAAGGCAAACATGAAGAAGAAGAGTCAAAAGAAGTGCAAGAGAGGAAGAGGAATAAGAACAAGAAGATTGTTGGAAGATGACCTAAACCTCAAAACTTTAGTGGTATTTTTTTGATTGTGGAAAGTATGGACATATAGCCAAATATTCCAAAAGAAAGAACCATTTTCCTAAAAGTAAGAAAAGTGATCACATCTCAGACAAAGCCAATGGTGTGAGAAAGACAAAACATATTGTTATGAGACAAAGATGTAGATGTCCATGTTCTATAATGAGGGATGATGATAGAAAAAAAAAATTATATGTCTCAAATGCAATATATATACTGATATTGCTTAACATTGTAGAGATACACAAGAACATGAGTTCTAACTAGAGGAGATTAATATAAATATGCAAGAGAATGACAAAGACATACAAAAAGGGATCAATGAAAAGGAGAAGGAGAAGAAAGATGGAAACAGACAAAAATGCAGAAGTGGGATCAAGAACAAGAAAAGAAATCACATTTCCAGAAAAGATCCTACTCTCAAAGGTAGGTTGGGGGTCATTACCCCTCCTAATCAAAACTAAGATGCATAGGATCACATCAGTCCAGTATGATTCAAAGAGAAATCTTATAACTAAATTGATGTATGGAAGTTGCTACTCAGGGGGAGTAGTAAGCATGGTAAATAAATTTTTATTGATCATAAGTTTAGTGTTTGAAGAAAACTACAAGGAATTTCAAAAATAAATGAGTTCACCTTTTGGTGTTCGATAAGCACTTGGATGTCTTTAGTGGCTCAGAAATGTGTGTGAAAGAAGGAAATATGAGCTTGACAAGGGAATAGAAGCAGAGAAGGAAAAGGAAGTAGACATTTATGTGAAAAATAAAGTTTTATAAGAGAAGATGATACCCCTTTGTAATTTATGTCAAAGGGGGAGAGAAGCATATGTGAAAATGAATAGAGATCAAAGTTTGTAGAGAATATCATATCAAAGTTTGCAAAGAATATCAAATCAGAGTTTGTAGAGAATATCGGATCAGAGTTTGTAGATCAAAAGAAAGGATCGGAAGAGTTAATCAGAAGAAGATCAAATTTAATAGAGATAAAATTTTGCAGATCAGATCAGAATAAAGGGTCTAAAGAGTTAATCATAAGATCAGAGTTATCAGAGATCAGATTTTGGAGATTAGAAGAGAGGAAAGAACAATTAAGATAAGAGAAGAAAGTTCATATATACTTGTACATAAGAAAGAAAAGTTGTGTACATTCAAGGGGGAGAAAATGATGGAGAGAAGAGTATGTAGTTAGATTGGAACCAAGGAGAGCATGTTCCAAGGGGGAGTAGAGACAGAGAAGAGGTGTTGAAGCAAAGAACATTTAGAGAGATTTTGAAAGATAATTACCTATTTTGGATATTGTTGGTAGTATTTTTGGTTTGTGACTGCATTACTATGTTGTATTGTTTTTCCCATTACATGTTTCCATCAATGCAAAAGGGGGAGATTGTTGGAAAATTTGAATGTGTTTTCATTGATGTTAATATGTCTACTATGATTTTTTTGATGACTAATATGTTTCTTGGATGTTTAGTGTGAAGATAAGATGGTGTTCATATATGTTATGAAGTTTGGATGACAGATATGCAGATTTTCTAGTAACATGGGATGTTCAAATGAATGGCGATAGAAGGTTATTGAAGATGAGGATTAGCGCACCTCATGGGATGATGTAGAGTTTGTATACATACTTAATCTTCAATTTGTGTTTCTAACATGATGATTTGATCAAGCTACAATGTTATAGATGAATACGAGTTATTTTGTTGATTGCCAGTGTTACAAAGTTGCAAAGGTTTATTTTGTGCAATTTATATAGATGATAACTTTGGTTGTGCTCTTGGGAATGTGTTAAGGACATATCAATGCATCTACCATTAAAATTATTTATGATTGTGATGATCTGTGCACAAGGCATTTACAAGTATTTTATTGAAGTATGACAATGTTCTTGAATGTTTATCGTAAGATGTTGGTAGATCCGATGGGTACAATGAATTTGTTTGTTTATTTGTTTGAGCTTAATGATGCCTTAGGATGATCTTGGATTATGTACCCAATGATTTTTTTGTTTACATTGATCAAGTTGAAGAAGTTCAATGAATCTAAGTTGTGCTTTTGTGATCTTAGCTGACATTATTAAGGAAAGATTATAAAATGGCTTATAAGAGATCGGTAAAATGTTTTAGGGTTATGATCATGATATCGATATGTTACTAATGGATGTAAGGGGTGTTTGGAAAGAACACAGAGATCCTGATGGTTGATTTTGGCGTTGAAGAAAGGATGGTTAGGTATTAGGTCTTTACCAACCTAGTTCTTGATAAATATGGTGAATTGGGGTTTGTTTGGTGTGTCATGTGTATGCGCCATTGTTTTTGAGATCGAGGAAGCAGGTGTATGCTAGTAAATAACTTTTGAAAATATATTGTAGGCTAAATTGCTTGTCTGTGATGTGACAGAAAGAATTGCGGCAAGGGATCTAACTGTATTGAAAAGGAACTGACCAAGGCATAGTAAGATGCTACTATACAGTTCATGAATTATCAAATTGGAGTTTGAAAAGTGTAATTGTAAGTTAGTGTTGTAACCACCTGAATTTGGTTTGTTCCAACTATAGACCCTATTTTCCCTAAGTGTGATCATACCCTTAATTATGTCATGACAATGTTACTTTGGCATAATTCATTCTTTGAATCAATTTAATGTCCTAGGTGATTTTTATCACTGAATTATATTAACTATTATAGCCATACAATTCAAATTAATTCAAACCAATTAAATCAAATCAAATTCAAACATGGATATAGTATTTAATTATAAAGGAATTAAATAAACCCCTAAATCAATTATCCACTTGCAAAATAACCCATTTCCCTAGCCTATTTAATTTAATTAAAATAGCTATAGTTCCCTTAATTATTAAAAAGCAATAAAATGCTTAAATAATTAATTCCTATATTTTAAATGAATTAAATAAGTTTAATTCATTTCATTTATATTCCCTTAAACCCCAACCTAACCTATCTCAACCACTTCTACCCTGGGTTATAACCCATCTCAACCTGTTCCCCCCATGCTAATCTAATCCTCATTCTAACTCTACCCTAACCCACCTCCTAATGTTCTCACATTCCATTAAGGAATGATTAACAAATCAACCCACTTGAGAAAGTCAACTTTCTCAAGCATGACTTCTCTAAGGACCAACTTGCCAAGTTGAGTCTTACACCCTCCCATGCCTCTTAAATGAATTTCATTAATGGATATTCTCTCTTGTCCATCCCTCATTAATGCCCAAGGCATTAATGGCTCTTACACCTCATTAATGACCTTAGGGGCTCCATTAATGAACCTTGTCTCCCCTCTCTCTCTCCCATTCCTCTATAAATTGAAGGGATTTAGAG
>MU225868.1:2796080-2819998 GCA_018584345.1 Thuja plicata | reverse complement strand
AACCCATTCACCCTTGCTAATCTAATCCTAATCCTAATTCTACCCTAACCCACCTCCTAATGTTGTCACATTCCATTAAGGAATGATTAACAACTCAACCCACTTGAGAAAGTCCACTTTCTCAAGTTTGACTTCCTTAAGGTCCACCTTCTCAAGCCATCCTCTTACACCCTTCCCTTGCTTCTTTAAGGCTTTCATTAATGTCCTATTAATGAAGATGCCTTAAGCCTATGTCTCTTCCATGCCTTATTAATGCCCAAGGTATTAATGGTTCTTACACCTCCATTAATGAGTCCCTTAACTCATAAATGAGCATTGTCTCTCTCTCTCTCTCTCTCTCTCTCTCATTCTTCTATAAATAGAAGCCATTTTTGAGAGAAAAAAAGCCTTCATCTCATATCCTAAATGCAATGTTATGTTGTTAGATTAATCTTAGACACATATTTCACTTCTTATTTCATGCTTTCACATTGTTCGTATTTCCATTCTTAGAGCTAGAATGTATGTTTCCTCTTCATTTAGCTTGTTTTAAACTAAAATCCTTCATGCTAGGTCATATATGTCACTGATTGTAGCATAATCTGAGGGCTATTATGTTACTAATCACACTCTTCTTAGTTAGAAGGCAATAGGTCGATATTAGTTGGTTTTACATGCTTATCTAACCTTTTTGAGCTAATGCAATGACTTATTGATGTGTTGTGTCTTTCTTATCAGGTACATAATATACACACACAGTATTTAGCATAATCTATGGGCTTTTATGTTATTTGCTACACTCATCCTAGTTAGAAAGCAATAGGTCAATGTTAGGGTTTTATATGCTCATTAACCCTTGTTTCTCACTAATAGAATGACTTATTGAAGTGTTGTGTTGCAGGCAATAGGTGCACAAATATACACACACATTTCTCGCACCCATTGTGGGGCATGATTTCCAACTTGGCCTCATTTAAAACCAATTTTTCACTAATTTGCATGCCCAAGAATCTGTTACAGGGTCATTTTTGGTCATTCAGGATCGCATCCGGGATACGCCCTCGCACCGCAGCAAACAAGGCTCACATCCGAGATTTCCCAGATCATTTTCAATTTAGGCTCGCATTTGGGGAGCATTTAATTGCATTTGGTAAGGAAATTTGCACCTGTTTTTGTGTCATTTTCTGTCTTTCTGGATTGCATCTGGTGAAAAGTTTAGTGAACTACATTGCCTAACCACTAACGTTTGTGTATTTGACTTCTTTGATCTTTTGAATAGCTTAATGATTGTTTGCGGGTTGTTATTGAAAGTTTTTTGTGGGAGTTGAAATAACATATACTAACTCAGTTTTTCAGGTTGCCAACCCCCATCTTGACCTCTATTTACTCGCTTTAAACACCAAGGAACATTTTCCAATCTATCACTAAATTGACTAGAGGACTATGCTCTTTTCCTTTTAGGGAAAATCAGAAAGTCACACATCAGTTTATGGGTTGAAAAGAATTTGGAGTTAATTGAACAAGCAATCACATCATATAATTCTTTTGGGATTAGTAAATGAACAACACAAATCACTAAATCTTGTCGATCAAAGAACAAGTTCAACTGTATAATTCATTTTTGGGACACGAAAATTGAACAAGCAAACTCACTAAATATTGTGGCTAAATGAACAAGGCAAATCTACTTTCAAGCATAGTGTTTTCATTAAAATAGGAACATCTAAATCAGGTGCAACATTGATTGAGGGAAAGAACCACTTTGCTTGATTTTGTTTTGGGAGAAAATGGCTTAGATTAGGAGAGTATGCTCTTCTTCAGAAGAAGAATCAGAAATCTAGACATCCAAAGCTTGCCAATCCTTGGTACACATATTTAAATAGTAGAGGGTCTTCCAGTTGAGGAAAAAATATCCTGGGAATGACCCAAGTGAGGACAGGTTTTACGTGAACCCTTCCAACTCACTATAAATAGTCGCTTCCTCGTAGGCTAAAGCCTCGAAAGATGGAGCCGATTTTGTTCATGGAATTTCAACATCATTCCTTGAACATGCTTGGGTATATGTAGAGAGGAGCCGCTTGAATCTTGCTTGCAAGACTACATATATTCAGGTACTCATAGGGCTATATGCCTGAATTTTGCCTTGTACAATTCTATGGGGGATGGTTTTGAATGGATTGCCCAATAATCTACAACAACTTCAACTAAAAGAATTCTTGATTCATCCCTGAAAGGGTGATAATCTTTGTGCAAGGCAAAAATTTATTTCCCCAAGACACTCGTCATATTGTGCCCTCACTTATGTTTGGAGTCAGCTAATATAGCATCATGACTGGAGCCATTGCGTGCTTGGTGATGGCTGTATTCTAATTAGCATTTGAGTGTGTACCTGAGTCAACGAGCAAAGATTTTCATCCTCCACCTAGAGAATAGGAAAAAGATGAGTGTTTGTTTCACCCTCCTAACATAGAAAATCTGTTTGACGTGCTTGAAAAATCACTAAAAAGATAAGCTCCTTCAAACAAGAAATAATATTCAAACCTTCAGATACATGTGTTCTTCACTGGCAAGTATCCAAACATGATCACAGATCAGACAAATTGCACAAACTTCCAAAAATGCAAATTTAAAAATTGGTAAAAACTGACAAAAGCATCATAAAATCGCATCTTATATACTCTGTATCACATTTGGTGTTTAGGATTGCATCCGGTATACTGCCTCACATTTGGTTAGCACACAGTCAGATCTAGGATTTAGGCTCGCATCTGGTGTCATCAGAGGCTTGCATCTGGGAGCTCGCATCTAGGAAAGAGGGTACTTGCAGAAGTATTTCTTAGAAAGTCTCAGTTGATTAGGATACCCTTTTTTCTCTTTAGTTGGTTCCTGTTGTCTTTTCTAGTCTCCCTGTTGAAATTTCAAAACTTTTTCAAAATGTCTACCTTGCATGCTTAGTCAGTCTTTTACGATCGGTTCAATACGTGTGGTCTACCCACCTTCTACCAACAACTTGGTTCCCAGCTCACTATCAGGGCATTCTAACCCTCTAACACTGGAATCATTTACATCCACCAACAATAAACAATTACTTTTACCTAAACATGCCCACTTGAACGGTCAGAAACTCTCACTTGCACTATTGGGAAACGTTGACAAAGTTGAGAAACAACTTCATGGTTAACACAAGATGCAACAAGTACATGTCTAGAAGATCAAAAGTGCCTCCTAAAAAACCACACTTTCAAGGGGAAACATATCGTCATTCCCTACTTGATCTAGACTCCCCACAAATGGATAGCGACACTCGTAGATGGAGTGAGGCTTTTGAGGAGTATAACAATGACAGAAGGCCTAAAGATACGGATGAAGAAGAACCTAAATTCGAACGTCCCTTATTTGAGTCCGACAGTGAGAATGAAATCACTAAAGAAGAATATGAAAAACTCAAACAGAGCAAGAGGTTCCATAAAATAATGGAGAAAATGATTGACGAGGATAAAGAGAAATACTTCATCTAGCATCCACAGGTGTCAAATTACCTAAGGATTATGATGTGGAAAATCTCAAAGAAAAGGAGGTACCAAATCCTATATCTATTCTCACCAAACAACTCAATTTGATGCAAACAGAGCTCACAAACCTCAAACAAGAGAAAGAGAAGCCCAAAACATAGTACTCTTTGGACACCATTTGTCCATTTCCTTTTGATACAAGTATCACTATGATCCCATTTCCTCCCAATGTGGCAAGACCAAAGTACAACAAGTACACGGGAGAAACTGACCCACATGACCATGTGAGGGAATTCTGTGCTCTAAGCATAGAATACATGCACGAACCTACCTATCTCATGCGACTATTTCTAGGAAGCCTAGGGGGAAATGCCATGGAGTGGTTCTCAAAACTAAACCCTAAGGTCAAAACATTCAAGGAGTTAATCCAACGATTCATCCAACATTACTCCTACAACATCCAACATGATCTGACTATGATGGACCTATGTAATACCAAACAGAGAAATAGTGAATCATTTACACACTTCCTACAAAGGTGGAGAAAGATCTTTGCATGATATTCAAGGGTCATTCCCAAAATAGAGAAGATGGAGATCTTCGTTAATAATCTAGTGCCTAAATTAAACTACACTTTACAAATCCAAGACTCTCCAAGCTTCGACAGAATGATTAAAAACACCCTTCGTATCGAGGAAGTCATGGTCAAAAGGGGAGAGATTACCCTTCAAAATGAAAACAAAACCAACAACTCCACCTCCAAGCCTAAATGGTGGAAGCAAAACAAGAATGTTGTTAATGACAGAGTAGTTGATGCCTCTAACATTAATCCTAAACCTGAGGTGTTCAATCTAACTAATAGTATGCAAGCAAGCAAGGATGCTAAA
Source organism: Thuja plicata (assembly GCA_018584345.1). Taxonomy (NCBI): domain Eukaryota; kingdom Viridiplantae; phylum Streptophyta; class Pinopsida; order Cupressales; family Cupressaceae; genus Thuja; species Thuja plicata. Next base: position 2,815,620 of record MU225868.1, on the reverse strand, counting down.
GTCACGACCCCCATACCCAAGGCAAACAATGATAATAACAAGGGTCAGACATGGACTTCAAAACCTCAAAGAACATTTACTCCTTTGGGGGAAGCTCTTGAGACCATTCTGAAAACACTATTGGATAACAAAGTCCTCACAATCCCAGATTCCAAACTGTGGGAACCAATGGTCAAACCCAGGTGGTGGGATGACGATTCATATTGTGTCTTCCACAAAAACAAGGGACACAAGACTAATAATTTCCTAAAGCTTAAACATGTCATCCAAAACCTCATTGAAGGAGGTAAGATCAAAGTAGAAAGACACGCTACTAATGAGGATCATACAACATTCAAAAAACCCTTCCCTAATTACGACAAAGGAGAAACATCTAAAAGGAAAGGTAATGAAGTCAACTACACCTATTCTAACAATGACAATGTGATTAATATGCTTGACATTAAGACTGAGTCAATCAATGTGGTCACAATTAAATGTGTCTCATTCCATTCAAATGTCGTAACATGGAGCCAAGCACAGGTCACAATCAAAGGACCTCCAAAACTGACACCAACATCCAAGGTTCCTATTGTAACTATTCCTAAACCAGCAGAAAAACACGTAGTTACTATTCCTGGAGCAAAATATGACTTGGTAGACCAATTATAACGAACCTCTGCCAAAATTTTTATTTTTGAGTTGCTCAAAATATCCATAGTACATAGGGAAATCCTAGAACAGGCTTTACATGCTACTAACGTCCCAAAGGATATCGATATAGACAAATTCCAAGCGATGGTCAATCACATCTCAGCGCCACATTACCTCTCCTTTTATGAAGAGGATGATAAGTCATTGACACATCCACATAATCAACCCCTCCATATTGAAGGCCTTATTCATAAGTCCTGTGCTAGACGCGTGTTGATAGATGGAGGTGCAGGATTGAATATCAGTACACTTGATATAATCAAGAGACTGGGTCTCTTAGAACAGACAATTGACTCTAGAATAAAAATAACTATCAACTCTTATGACAAGGAAGAAAGATCCTCTAGAGCTCTTATTTTTCTACCTATCAGAGTCAGACCAATTGAGAGGAATCTCACATGTCAGGTTATGGATCTACCTTTGGCCTACAATATCCTGTTAGGGAGACCATGGATTCACAAAATGCAAGTTGTACCATCTACTTATGACCAGTGCATAACTTTCCCACATAATGGGGTGGAAGTGATGATCCCTATAGATGCTAACTACACTAGTAATAATATCAAAGCTGGTAGTGATAAGGCCAAATTATTTCCTTTGTTTTGTATAATTTTAAATACTCTATTCTAGTTTTTGACAAAACATTTGAGAGCCTAGCCAGTCAAAACTTGTGATAAAGTCCAGATAAAACTGATAAACCATGGGTAGATGTTTGTGACATATTTTGCTAATATTATACATATAGTGCAGTATTTCATAAAACCATCAGAATATATGTTCTAATATCTGGATATTTAATTTGATTAAGCTTGTTGCATCAATATTTCTGCATCATAACTAACTTGACAGGAGAGAAAGTGACTGGAGAGTGGTCGACAACATTCAAGGAGGACTATTGAGGACCAGCTATGGTGGAGTTATCATTATAGCACCAGGAAACATGGCTGCTATAATGGAGCCATTATCCCAGGACGCGGGGATGTCATGTGCCTATATTCCCTCTGCATTTTATTATGTTGAACTAGTTGCCCAAGCTTCATTACCCACACTGCAGGCTATTGCGTTTCCATCTTCTTCTCCGGCATGTTTTCAGCAAGATAGTTTCTTTTATGTTTTGTAATAAGTGTTTGATCCTCTATATATAGGTATTGGACCAATAGTTTGAAGTTAGCTAGAAAAGATAGAGACAAAAGTTTTTGGAAGAAAATTGTTATACAATAATCTATTTCAAGTTCCATGTATTGTTTCTATGTAATTAATTTTTGAAATGCAATTAAGTAGTTCTTGGTTTACATTCTGTGTTAATAGATTAGAAAAAGCCAAGCAAGGGGGTCCACTTGGGAGGTGGATTAGGTTAGAATAGAATAGATTTCATTTCTAGCATTTCCAGCATTTTCAGATAGAAGTTACAATTTCTTCCTGCAACATTGTACCTTATGAATGTTCCTGCAGCATTTGCAAGAATAGTTATAATGGATTTTCTAGGTTGAAATCATAGGTGTTAGTAGAGTTTGCAATTTCTAGTATTCATTTCAACAAGAAGTTAAATGTGTTCTTTTCCTGCAGCACTAGTGTAGGTTTCTTTTATGCATTTTTACCTTCCTGTAGCATAAGCAGAATGATTCCTTAAAGAACCTAGTGCACATATCATGTTGACCATTTCAAGTATACGTCCCTAGGTTGACAAGTTAAATGTACCTCATAACAGGAGAAGTAGTCCTTAGATTGAATAAACCATTCCTAAGAAAGGCCTTGAGCATGATTATTCCACACCTATTGTGAGGCGGTTCATTTTTGGCGCCGCTGTCGGGGATGGTGTCAAGCTACGAACATTTTTGAGTCATTTTTTATACATTCCTAGATTAGTTTTTAGATTTGTATCCCTAAAAATTGCTTCACAAGCGTGAAGAACTCAATTGCATGCATCGAAGAGAAAGGTGATGAGATGAATATGGCAGATTTCTTCCAGCAGAGCCTGCTAATTTGAACGAGGAAGTTGGAGAAGTTGAGTTACCCTTTGAAGATGCAAGCCCTGACTTTCCTACAACATCTTCCTCCAGAGCAGAACCATTTGATGTAAGTGGCTTCCAAATTTTTATAGAAATCTTGGCCAGCTTTCTAGATAATTCTGGCCCAAATCCACCTATTACTAACAATCCAGTAGCTAATGCTCCTTTCTAGTAGCAACCCCATAATCAAATACCTCCAATAATGGCACATCCTACTTTCCCATTTCCTCTCCCAAGCCTTATAAATAATGCTAATCTCAAGAATATACCCACAGCTGCTCTTCTAAAGTTTTATGGTGTTATAACAAAGGATCCTGACACTTTCTTGTTTGAGTTTGACATACTCTGTCGAAGCTTTGACTATAATACTGATGCCCATAAGCTCAAGTTGTTTCCTGCAACACTGAAAGAGTAAGCCTTATGATGGTTCATGGGCTTAGGACCCAATGCAGTAGGTACCTAGGATGAGATGCAGACGTTGTTTCTACAGAAATATAAAGATTATTGCAAAGGCAGTGACCCAAAAGGAGATGATATCTTTAGGATGTCTCAAAAGGAAGATGAAACATTGGAGGACTATGTTTCACATTTTTGGTACACAATGCAGAAGAATCCACAGCATGTACTGGCAGAGGATTCACAAAAACTAGTCTTCTTGAGGGGGGTAAACGACAACTGTCTGGAAGCATTAGATTTGATGGCTGGTGGAGACATATCCCAATCCTCTTGGGATGACCTCAAGAGAATTTGTCAAAACTACTCAAGGTCAACTTTGAAGAAAGGCAGAGGATACCGTCCCACAGTCACAAAAGGGATTAGTTTAGGCATTTCAAAGTTGGAGATATCTAATTTGCTTGTGGATTTCAAGCAAGATATTATAAATGATGTAGCTACACGTCTTGAGACAATGACTGCCAAGAAGAAGAATGCAGAAGCTAAATCACAATTGGCTGAGTATTTTCCACACTGCCACAAATAGAAGAAAGACTGCGGATGTAAGCTGGTAGCAAACCTAGAAAATCAACATTTGCCAACTGACTACATGAAGATAGAAGGAAACAATGATCAAGTGTTCTTCATTGCTCAACGTTGACCATGGGCTTCACGACAAGGTATGCCACAAGATCCTCTATAGTTTTCAAATTTTAACAATAATCAGTGGCAAAACCAAAATTATCAGAATACTTCTTAGTACTCTCAACCTCAATGGCCAAACCAGCAAAATAATCAGTGGCAAAACCAGTAGAATAACCAATGGCCAAACCAGCAAAATAATCAGTGGAAAAACTAGCAGAATAACCAATGGCCAAACCAGCAAAATAACCAATGGAAAAACCAGCAGAATAACCAGTGGCAAAACCTGCAAAATAATCAGTGGCCCAATTAGCAGAATCAATGGCAACCACTGCAAGGAAATTGATAGCAAACTAATCAATGGAGGGGGCCTCCACAGTGGCCTAACCAAAATTTTGGCTATCCACAACTACCACCTCCAGTGCAACCACCTGTAATAATGCCACCTCCTGTAGCAACTAATGCTAATCCAAATCCAACCCAATTGCCTGCTCAACCACAGCCAAATCCAAACAACAAATAGCAGCAACAACAAATGTACACTATTAACACTCAGCAATGTCCTACTTATTCATTAGAAATAGCTTATATACATTTGAGGTCCGGTACCACACTGCCTACACCTGAATATCCTATTATCATGGAAGTCGCAGACACTACTGTAGCACTACTTCCAGAAGCCACACTGCCAAATACCAGCCAGCCGACTGATATACCCAGCAGAACTACTGTCCACACTTCGAATCCACCCTTTCCACATAGGCTAAACAAAGAAAAACCTATACCCCAAGAGGAAGAAACATTTGATATTATTGAGCAGCTGAAAAATATGAATATTCAAATCCCTCTGTTCCAAGCTATCAAAGATATACCTCTTTATAGAAAGGCTATTAAGGAAGCATGCCTTAAAAATCCAGGACAAAAGAAGAAAGACCCTAAAATAGTACATGTTGTAGGGCAATTAGCAGATATCATGTTAGGAAAGGTGGTAATACCAAAGTATTTAGATCCTGGCAGTCCAGTAGTCGACCTTATAATAAATGGATAGACTGTGAAAAATGCTCTAGTTGATTTGGGAGCAGTAATAAATGTGATGATTGCATAGGCTAAGCATAGAGGCTTAAGAACAACAACCATAGTGTTACAACTTGTTGATAGTTCAACTATTACTCTAGAGGGCCTCATAGAAGATGTGATAGTAACCTTAGATTCATGGGAGTATCCTACTGATTTTCTTATCCTATCACCTAAAGTAAACTTTGTTGGCTATCCTGTTATCTTGGGAAGACCCTGGTTAGCCACCACTGATGCCAAAATTAATTGCAGATCAAGTAGTATGACAATTTCAAATGGTCAAGCCATAAGGAAGCTAGCCCTATATCCTCCTGCCCAACCCCAGCCAGACTTGGGAGAACCTATTTGGCTAGACTTAGGAGAAGAGGAGGAGGAGCTAAATTCAGTAGCCCAGCTCATGATGTTGCATAGGAAATCTTTTCTAAAGATGCAAGAGGAAGATGATGTGATACAGAGCATTCTTACCAATGAATGTATTGTGGCTAAAGATGTTTCAGAAAGTTCTATTTTATAGCTATGTACTTATGAGGACTGTATGTCTCTAGCAAACCCTAAAATGATTGATCAATTACTGGCAAGTGAAATAGTTAGACGTCCAGTGCCCGAAGTGTTAATGGCAGAGCTGACAACAACCATGGAACTATCCTCTAGATGTAACCTACATGTAAATAAAAAGCTATCCCAATCATAGCTGGCATTGTCAACCAAGCTCCTTAGTCAGCATGAAAAAGCCTTTGCATGGGATTATGGAGATATGGAGGGACTCAATCCAAAACTATGCACCCACAGAATCTACATCAGTGATGGAAGCTTGCCACTTCGTCAACCATAGAGGAAAATAAATCCAGCACTAAGAGAAATAGTTAAAACTGAGTTGCAGAAGTTGTTGGACGCTGGATTCATCTATCCAATCTCAGAAAGCAAGTGGGTATCACCATTGGTAATTGTACCTAAGAAAGGAGGGAAGTGGCGGATATGTGTGGATTACAGAGAATTAAATAATGCTACAAAGAAGGACCACTTTCCTTTACCTTTTATTGATCAGGTCTTGGATAATTTGGCTGGAAAGAAATATTTTTCCTTTCTGGATGGATATAGTGGTTACAATCAGATAAGCATTGCACCTGAAGACCAAGAAAATACAATGTTCACATGCCCTTGGGGCACATATGCCTATTCAGTGTTACCATTTGGATTATGCAATGCACTTGCTACCTTTCAGAGAGTTGTGATCAACATCTTCGCTGATATATCCCATGATTGCATGGAAATCTACATGGATGACTTCACTACATTCGGTGTCACATTTGAGGAAGCTCTGAAGAACTTGGAGAAAGTACTAATCAGATGCGAGGAGCATAACCTATCTCTCAACAGTGAAAAGTGCTTTCTGATGATGCAGGAAGGAGTGGTGTTGGGACATTTTATCTCCGAAGCTGGAATCCAGGTAGACCCTGCAAAGATAGAGGTAATTCTCACACTCCCTATTCCTACTAAGCAAAAAGAAGTCAGATATTTCTTAGGTCATGCTGGCTATTATAGGAGGTTTATCTAGAACTTTAGTCAAATAGCTAGTCCTCTGTACAATTTACTTACCAAAGAAGATAAATTTTCTTGGACAAAAGAATGTGATGAATCCTTCCTGTAGCTCAAGTCACTTTTGACAACTGCACCAATCCTTAGGGGTCCTGACTAGACTTTGTCATTTCACATTCATACAGATGCTTCAGACTATGCTGTAGGTGTTGTCTTAGGACAAAAGACTAAAAACCTTGAAAATGCAATCTATTATATCAGTAAGAGTCTACATGGACCAGAGTTAAACTATACAGTGACTGAAAAAGAATTGTTAGTAGTAGTTTATGCTCTGAACAAATTCTGCCATTATGTGACTGGTTATCCTATCTTTGTTCATACTTACCATGCAGCAATTAAGTATCTCATGAAAAAACCTACCATCATAGGCAGGCTAGTAAGATGGCTCCTTCTTTTGCAGGAATTTGATATATCAATCATTGACAAGCCAAGGAAAACAAACATGGTAGCTGATAATCTATCAATAATTCATCATGCTGAAGAAGATACTACTTTGATAGATGATACATTTCCAGATGAACATTTTTTTCATATTGCTGTCCAGAATCCATGGTATGCAGATATCACTAACTACCTAGCAGCTAATAAAATTCCAACGCATTTCTCTTATAAGGAAAAGAAGCTGCTTGTAGAGAAAAGCTTCCATTTCTCTTAGATTGATAGCACATTATTTTACATTGGACATGACCAAGTCATGAGGAGATGTGTGAGAGAAGATGAGACATATGACATTCTTGATGCATGTCATAATGAACCATGTGGAGGGCACTTTGCAGCCAAATGAACAACACAAAAGATTTTAACAACTGGATACTATTGGCCTAAACTTCACAAAGATGCAGCAAGTTATACAAGGAAATGTGACAAATGCCAGAGAATGGGCCGACCAACAAGATCAGATGAAATGCCCTTAAACCCATAGGTGGTGGTAACACAATTTGATAAATGGGGCATAGACTTTATTGGCCCAATAGATCCTCCTTCCAATGGGAAGTCATACATTTTGGTATGCACAAATTACCTGACCAAATGGGTAGAAGTTAGAGCAATGAAGCATGCAAGAGATCATAAATTTGTTGAATTTCTGTATGAAGAAATTTTTACTAGATATGGCATGCCAAGAGAACTGGTTATTGATTAAGGTACACAATTCACCTCCAATCTGATAACAAAGCTCATGAAGGAATATAATATCAGACATCGCAAATCAAGCCCCTATCACCCTCAATCCAATGGACAAGTGGAAGTTACAAATTAGGAAATAGAAGCAATCTTAACAAAGACAGTTCATTTGGATCACCGAGATTAGAGCAACAGACTATCAAAAGCCATCTGGGCATATAGAACAACATGGAAGACCACCACATGATTCACTCCGTTCAAACTGTTATATGGAAAAATAGCAATGCTACTGATTGAGTTTGAACACAAAACATTAAGAACAACGCTGGAGTTAAATATTGATCTTCCTGCAGCACAGAGGGAGCACTTGCTGCATCTCAATTCTCTGGATGAAATGTGCAAGTCTGCCCTGTAGTGCACATAAATTGTCCAAAAGCAAAGAAAATAGTGGCATGATACCCACATTAAGAGTAAACAGTTCAAAGTTGGAGATTGGGCATTGTTATATGATTCCAGATTCCAGGAGATTAAAGTTGTATCACCAGCCACAGATGAAAGAGGGCTTCCTATAGCAATTCAACCAGCTAGTTTTAAAGGATCAATAGGTAACACTTCCTGCAGCAGAGGGTGTCAACCTTCTTCCTGCAACACTTCAATAAGAATTCCTTTGAAGCATGACCATAATAAAAACTTTATGTTTACATAAAGTTCAAATTCTCCATTCACTTTCTACATTCTTCTTTTTCAACCCACTTCATTTCTTAATCTTTCATCCACCCACCTTCCACATCATCATATTTTAATGCTTTCAATAAAGATCGTGTGCTGATGCATGCCGACAGCCGACGCCATCATTCCACTCTCACCAATCTTTCCTGGCACGTGCGATGATCAATTAACATGTATGATCTTTTCAAATTTATTTCAATTTTTAGCGCATGTATTTAGTTGGTTATATCGAATACTGCAATAAATGTATCATTGTCACCTTAATCCAGTTGTGTACCTTCTGCCAAGTCTGACAAGTGAGGACACTTGTCAATATTTCGTAGGGGGTAGGGAAGTGTGCCAATTTCTAAAAATATCATTTCCATTTACTCGTTAAGATCCTCAAATCTGTACTTCGGCATTGTCTTAATTAAAATCTAGCTGCCACATCACACAAGTGTCAAATGTCGTACCTTTATTCCAAATAAACCCCTAACTATCAGACTAGATGTGACCTAGTATTAAAACCATGACATAAATCTCACTCGCATGAATATCTATGATTCATTCTGTTAAAGTACATTATTATTGTTCATATCAAGAATACTGAAAGAATGTGAAAGAGGGTCTGTGGTTTTACAAAAGGTAGTCTAAAATTCAAAAGAGAAGAAGGTAATTATCAAGAACAGAGCAGAGGTTGAACAGAGAAAAAGTTGAATTTGGTAAAAATGGGGGGCCAATTGCAGTGCCATGAACTAGTGTTTCATGGTATTTTACTATATAATGTTGAGGCTGTAAGAAGATTTAATGCTCGCGGATGGCTGGGGTATTTCTTAAAATTGACAGAGTTTGGTGATGAAGCAGCATCAGAATTTAAAAACACATTTGATGAGGGCCAAGCAATGGTATGGGGGTTGAAAGTCATTACAACAGAGGAGTGAATAGCGGAAGTGACCAGTTTTCCAGCAGCAAGGGAACATTATCCCAATGCCCATGATGCCAGGTTAGCCAGGGCTCAATTCACCCTACCAGGAGACCCTCCATTAGAGATCACTAAACAGGGATGCAAAAGGATGTCCATTCCTCCACCATACCAGGAGTTGGCTACACACATTATAAGTTATTTCACCTATGAAGGGCAATTCTCTAATTTACATGTGCATCATTTTAAGCTACTTAGTTACGTATGACATAATATCCTAATGAATGCACCCAATTTTTTGTTTAATATGTTGTGCATTAGTGCCGAAGAAACACAGAAAGGGAAAGACAACTCTGTTACTCACCATGCCTTGATTAAATTACTCATAGAAAGATCTCTTAGGGATGCCTCCCATATGACATGGGGAGAGTTTGTACATCATAAAACCCTTCAGCCTCAAATTGCCCCTAATGTGAAAATTAGCCAAGATAATGCAGTTTCCCCTGATCTAGTTGCTGAGCAAAATAACCAAGGGGCAGAAACCAAAAATATACAAGAAAATGTGCCTTTAACCACTCACATTATAAATATACCTACTGCTGCCCAAACCAAAGGAAAATGGTAGTTAGTAGGAGAAACTTTGGTTCCTGTAGCTAAACCACAAAACCCACATGTCTCAAGAAAGAAGAAAATGAAGTCAGTTCCTACAGCCACTACTCCTGCAGCCACTACTCTTGCAACAGAGAAAAAAAAAAGGGTTAGTAAGAAGAAGGTCATAGGAGTCGAGGAAATTTCTGGAAGAAGAAGTTCTAGGATGAGAGGGCAGACTCCTAAAGCACCCACTGAAAGCCATCCCTCTTCCCCCAAACACTCTGAGGAGGAAACTCCTATTCATATTGTCCCAGATGATTCTCCTAGCTAGTCTGAGATTCCTGACATTCCTCAAAATCTAGAAGAGGAGTGTGAAGATGAGCCAAATGTATGTCAAAATGACCTAGGAGTCAGTCATCAGGATGTTCCAACTCGTGAGGAAGAAACCCCTATAACTAACCAGCTGGCTTGCACAAGAAATGCCTTAGTTTCCTATAAGCAAACTTCGTTAATAAAATTCTTAGAGCAGTTATGGAGAGAAAAAAGAAAGAAGAATCACCAAGATGAAAATAGTGGTCTGATTACTCTGCAAATGCTTCTTTTCCAGTTATATAATAAGCATGTGTTGACGACCACTCTATATGGAGAAGAGAAAAAGAGATTGTAGAAAGTAATAGCAGAACATGGAAATGAAATTGCAGAATTGAAAGATCAGTTAGCAAGACAGAAATAGAGAATGGAACATGCCCTTAAGCTAACTGGCAAGGTAATTGCTTGTAGACCTCCACCTAGGGTCTATACTATCTGTCTCAAAGAAAAATTCCTTCTATTTCAGTTGATGATGACCCTCAAGGATATAAATGTAGAGTTCAAATCAGCCCAGGAATTCTATGGTTTATACCAGACACTTCCATCTTGGCAACAAAATCTACTTTGTGAGTTGTATGTGCATAATTTCATCATCCCAGCAGAGACTGAATGGAATCCCTTGCCTTACATAGGGGATGTACACCTAAGGGCCTTGATGTCATGGATGCACAATGAGGCTAACTATGATAGACAATTGAAGAATTACAGAGAACTTGAGAAAATAGAACCCCTACCCTTAAGAGAAGAAAGCAGTCAACCAAAAGTATTCCTGAGGGATTGGTTCAGACTAACATATGGGAATGTTAAAAAGGAAATTAGAGATAAAAATTTTCAACTTAGAGCAGATGTATATGCAGAATATGACAACACGTCCTATTTTGTCTTCCAAAGAGCCTTAACCGGTGCCAAAAGTAGATGGGGTAGATTATTAGAGGTGTTCAAAAGATCAGAACCACATAGCCCCATTAACCTTGAAGCAGTTATACACCGGGCACCAAAATACATAGCGCTGGGTAGACAAATCAGGAAGGAGCTCTGGTGTCTGCTCACAATGTAGCCACCCATGCTTCTTTGGCCGTTGTATGATATCAACACTACCAGACTTGACAGGCTGTAGGAAGATCACAGAAGGGAAGTTTGGGAAAGAACAAGAGGGTTCTACTAATCCTTCAAAAGCCAGAGGCGAGGAAGAACTGAAGTTGGTGACTTTAAGTCAATTTCCAGAAGGTGCAATGCTTGAGGACAAGCATTTGATTAACCAAGGGGTAGATGATAAGGCCAAATTATTGCCTTTGTTTTGTATAATTTTAAATACTCTGTTCTAGTTTTTGACAAAACATTTGAGAGCCTAGCCAGTGAAAACTTGTGATAAAGTCTAGATAAAACTGATAAACCATGGGTAGATGTTTGTGACATATTTTGCTAATATTATACATATAGTGCAGTATTTCATAAAACCATTAGAATATATGTTCTAATATCTGGATATTTAATTTGATTAATCTTGTTGCATCAATATTTCTGCATCATAACTAACTTTATAGGAGAGAAAGTGGCTAGAGAGTGGTCGACAACATTCAAAGAGGACTGTTGAGGACCAGCTACGGTGGAGTTATCATTACAGCACCAAGAAACATAGCTACTACAATGGAGCCATTATCCCAGGATGCGGGGATGTAGTGTGCCTATATTCCCTCTGCATTTTATTATGTTGAACTGGTCGCTCGAGCTTCATTACCCACACCGCGGGCTGTTGCATTTCCATCTTCTTCTCCGACATGTTTTCAGCAAAATAGTTTCTTTTCTATTTTGTAATAAGTGTTCGATCCTCTATATATAGGGATTGGACTGATAGTTTGAAGTTAGCTAGAAAAGATAGAGACAAATTTTTTTGAAAGAAAATTGTTATACAACAATCTATTTCAAGTTCCATGTATTGTTTCTATGTAATGAATTTTTGAAATGCAATAAAGTAGTTCTTGGTTTACATTCTGTGTTAATAGATTAGAAGAAGCCAACCAAGGGGGCCCACTTGGGAGGTGAATTAGGTTAGAATAGAATAGATTTCATTTCCAGCATTTCCAGCATTTTTAGATAGAAGTTACAATTTCTTCCTGCAACATTGTACCTTATGAATGTTCCTACAGCATCTGCAAGAATAGTTATAATGGATGTTCTAGGTTGAAATCATAGGTTTTAGTAGAGTTTGAAATTTCTAGTATTCATTTCAGCAAGAAGTTAAATGTGTTCTTTTCCTGCAGCACTAGTGTAGGTTTCTTTTATGCATTTTTACCTTCTTGCAGCATAAGCAGAATGATTCCTTAAAGAACCTAGTGCACATATCGTGCCAACCATTTCAAGTATATGTCCCTAGGTTGACAAGTTAAATGCACCTCATAACAGGAGAAGTAGTCCTTAGATTGAATAAACCATTCCTAAGAAAGGCCTTGAGCATGTTTATTCCACACCTATTGTGAGGCAGTTCAGGTAGCATGATCCCACATAACAAGGAGGCTATGGATGCAATTTCTCCTGAAACTACCAAGGACATGGTCATGAAAAGTTTTGGCAAAACCTTAAAACTTGAAGAAATAGGTATGGGAGAGTACAAGTTGGACCTAACTCCCTCACTGACAGAACTTCCAGTGTCACCAAGACCCTATGAAAAACCTTCCTCGACATTCACACCTACAACATCCAAAGAGCCAGAAGTACACAAAGCAACTATCATGGTAAAGGTATCCACATCTTCTTTAGATAACACAGAAGAACAGGCAGTCTTGGACTGGCTTTACAAAGGAGAACCGGTCGAAACTGAGATCAAACATGTAAAGATATCCCCAGAACAGTATGGAAAGGGATATGATTTCCTCAAAAAAATGGGATACAAAGTAAAAGGACCTCTAAATGACATAGGACGAGGGCTTATTGAACCTATACCCATGGAGTTATGGAATACCAGAGATAAAATAGGACTAAGTTTTAATACTAAAACTGATAAACCTGCTTAAAAAGAGAGTCCACACTTAGATAAAGGGAGTGATGAAATAGATGAACTAGAGTAGTGGTCCTATGAGACATTATTACATGTTGCAACATAGGACCCCAACTACCAATGAGAACACTATGTACCCAGCTTTGAGGTACTACAAGATCTTTACACTCCTTTGCTAGCACAACCTCCCATTCAAGAGGTAGGAGACACCATAGAAACAATTACTCAAGAGACACCCCGACAATAGGATTTACATCCTAACTGGGGGAAATTGGTCGTAGTTTCACATATCCTTGATCTACCACACTTTGATCCATAGGTAGCTAACCGGATACATCAAAGAATCATTGCTGAATACTTAAATAGATCTGATGATGAGGTCACTGACTCTCATGATTATGAATGGGAAGAGCTATCTGTCGCCACTGAAGATATTAGAATAGATACAATTCACATGTTTGCAGCACCCTCAGCTCCTCATAAATAGTCTGACATTCCTTCCAATGACACTAATAATCCTAAAGCACAAGAAGAGTTCCTTCCCCCGATCATTAATGAAGAAACTGGTGATTACATAAGTCTAGAAGAATTTCATAGGCTACAAGCAAGAAGCCTCATTTTACGGAGAGATGATGATGAGATTTCTACTGACGAGTCGCTAGAGTTTGGCCCGCATATAACTAAAAATGACCCTTTTAACGATGATCTCACTCTTATTGATCTAAATACTAAAGAAATTAACTTAACAGATCATGTCATGTCGGTTAATGGTCTTGATACTAACACGATGCTATCCTTTCTAGAGATTGACTCCCTATCATTAGTACTTCAAGACTTAATTGATTGGACTAAAATAGATCCTACTCCTATCCTCAACTTTCCCAATGACCACACCCTAGCTTGTTATCTCAATGCTTGTGAACCTTACCCTTCTTCCACCAATGCAGGGAGCGAGAACATGTCACAGGAGGATATCAGGTTTCTCAGTCAAAAACTAAAAATTAAAAATAAAAAGAGGACTGATGGTGAAAACCACTCCGTGGCAGTATCAGATCCCAAAATAGTAAAGAAACAAGATGTATCCAATGGTGAAAACCTCTTAGAGGTGCCAAAGGATGAGACTCTTGATATCCTCCCTAAACACTTCCAGGAAAGGTCTTCAGCATTGATTGAACCAACACAACCAGTAAATTTGGGCCCTGTTGAAAAACCTTAAATAGTTCACCTTGCACAATCTTTATCAGAAGAGGAGAAGGCATAGTTCACAGAGTTCCTAAAAGAGAAGAAGATCAACTTTGTATGGTCTTATACTGATATGCCGGGGCTAGATCCTAATCTAACCATGCACCACTTATCTATAGCTCCCGGGATCAAGCCCATAAAACAAAAACTTAGAAAAATGCATCCTCATGTTGCAATATTAGTAAAAATAGAGCTAGAGAAGTTGTTGAAAGCTGGATTTATCAGAGTCATTACCTTTGCAGGATGGATCTCCAATGTGGTCCCCGTGTCTAAATCAGATAAATCTATCAGGATTTGCACTGACTTCAGAGACTTGAACAAAGCATGTCTGAAAGATGACTTCCCTCTACCTAACATTGACATGATCATAGACCTTACAACAGGCTTCCAGATGTATTCATTAATGGATGGATTCTCGGGCTATAATCAAATCAAAATCGCCCTTGAGGATCAAGAGAAAATTGCATTTACATGTGCATGGGGCACTTTTTGCTGGAATGTCATGCCCTTTGGGCTCAAAAATGTCGGTGCAACATATCAAAGAGCCATGACAACTATATTCCATGACATGATGCACAAAAATATGGAGGACTACGTGGATGAAACATTGGCTAAATCCAAAGAAAGAGGTACTCATATTGCTGACCTAAGAAAGATCTTGGATCGTATGGAATAGTTCCAACTCAGGCTCAACCCAAAGAAATGTGCCTTTGGGGTCCAATTAGGGAAGCCCCTAGGATTCATCATTTCAACAAAGGGAATTGAGGTAGACCCTGCTAAAGTTAAAGCTATACTAGAGATGGCTCCTCCATGTAACATCAGTCAAATGAGGACGCAACAAGGGAGACTTCAGTCCATCAGGAGATTCATGTCCCAACTTGCAGATAGGGTACAACCCTTTACTAAATTACTACATAAAGGGGTTACCTTCAAATAGGATGAGCATTGTGAAGCAAACTTTAGATAATTGAAAGGATACCTAACTACTCATCCTATTCTTATGACGCCTATTCATGGAAAGCCCCTACTCCTATACATTTTAGCTACAGCTACATCCCTAGGAGTATTACTGGCACAATAGGATGAAACCAAGAAAGAAAGAGCTATCTACTACATTAGAAGAACATTGGTTGCCTATGAGCTCAATTATAGAATTATTGAAAAAGCATGCTTAGAAGTCATCTTTGCATCACAAAATTGAGGCACTACATGCTCTCTCATATAGTAAAGCTCATTGCTAAGATTGATCCTCTAAAGTACCTTTTGAGCAGAACTACGTTAACAGAATGTTTGGTAAAATGGGTCCTGATTCTAAGTGACTTTGACATTGAATATGTAGAAAGACAAGCTATCAAAGGACAGGTCCTTGCAGATCAATTGGCTGATTAACCACTCCAGGATGATGAATCTTTACTAATTGAATTCCCTGATGAAACAATCATGCATCTAACTGAATATCCATAGAAGATGTACTTTGACGGTTCATTCACTCAACAAGGCTCTAGAGTAGGGGTCCTATTCATAACTCCTCAAGGTTACAAGATTGCCAAATGTTACAAATTGATGTTTCCATGCACCAACAATATTTTAGAATATGAAGCATTGGTAAACGGTCTTAAGCTAGCTATGGAGTGGAAGATTGTAGAATTACATGTATATGGTGACTCCCAACTATTTATCAATTAGATTAATGGGGAGTATCAAACAAAAGATGAGAATTTGATGCCCTACAAGCAACTAGTTGATGACCTAAAGAAGTACTTTGTCTTCGTCACCTTCCAGCAGATACCAAGATCAGAGAAAAAAGATGCAGATGCTATGGCTACCTTGGCATCCATGTTGCAACTGGAAGAACATCAATTTCGCTATGACTTCTTGGTGGAAGAACTATCCTATCATGCCTTCGACACTCCTGAATACTAGGTAATATGTGCTTTAAACACCCCTGAACAATCTCGGTATGCCAATATCATTGCTTATCTTTCTGACCAACCATCCCTAACAATCTATCTAGAAATGAGAAAAGATCCCTGATTAGGATAGCATCGCATTACATCCTCATAACTAACAACCTATATCAACGAGGTCTTGATGGTATGCTTCTTAAATATTTAGAACTCGAAGAGTCCGATCTAGCATTAAAAGAAGTCCACGAAGGTGTATGTGGATCACACTTGAACGACTTTTCATTGGCAAAGAAACTGCTCAAAGTAGGCTATTACTAGCCTACCATGGAGAGAGATGCTATTCATATTTCAAAAAAATGTCTTAAATGCCAGACACATGGAAATCTTATCCATGCTCCTGCTAGAGAACTTATACCTTTCATAACACATTGGCCATTTCAGCAATGGGCCTTTGACTTGGTTGGACAAATATATCCCAACTCTTCAAATGGAAACAAGTTCATCACTACGGCCACTGGATATTTCAAAAAGTGGGTCGAGGGCATGTCGCTAATCAAAGCCACTGGCAAACAGGTGGCTATGTTCATTCTAAACTACATTATTCATATATATGGAATACCCTCTTCAATTGTGATAAACAAAGGGGGCCAATTTAAAATCAAGATATTGATGACCTTTGTGAACAGTTCCATATCACTCAACATTTCTCTTCAATCTATTATCCTCAAGGTAATGGACAGGCTGAGACATCTAACAAGAATATTCTCAAGATTCTACACAGAACTATGAGTAAGTCTGGTAGAGACTGGCATCTACAACTGAATCTGGCACTATGGGCCTACAAAACAAGCATCAGAACACCAACTAGAGCCACGCCATTTTCTCTAGTCTATGGCACTGAGGCAGTACTACCTATTGAGGTTGAAATCCCATCTCTGTGGATATCTTTACAAGTTCTGGTTATTGGTGAGCAGTACCGCATAGATAGGGTGAATTCTCTAGACCTACTAGATGAGAGTAGACAACAGGTGTTCGATCACTTTAAAGTGTATGAAGTACGTATGTCCAAAGGTTACAACAAGAAGGTCAAGCCACACAAATTTGAAGTGGGAGATCTTTTCCTAAAAGAGAATCCTAAAAACCATCCTAACAAAGAGCAGAAAGGAAAGTTTGAACCTAACTGGCTGGGACCTTATGTTATCACTACTAATTTTGGGATTGGAGCTTATCAACTAGCTACACCTGAAGGAGACGTTCTTCCAGATCCTATCAACACTTTACATTTGAAGTGGTTCTACGCTTGATGTTTGGCTAGCAGAGCCTGTACAACAAAATTTGTTTTACAAAATACCAAAAACATTCAGAAAATTGATCCTGAAGAAATCCAAAACAATGGAAAAGGTCCTACAAAAAGGGTATCCTTGGTAAAAACCTGGTAAATAGGCGCCTTGATTCTACAAAAACATTCAAAAAAGAAAAAAATAGCAAAAAAATTGAAAAAGAAAAAAAGTGCCTTGATGAGCACTGGGTAAAACAGGCATCTTGGCAGCAAAAAGAAAAGAAAAGATCTTTCCAAGTGGTGGAAACCTGGCAATCTGGTGTCACTTGTGTTCAGCGCTCCATCTATCACTGCACTGCTGATACTAGGACTTTATAATTACACCTGTGCCCTTACACTGACTTCATTTCCTAAAATGGCTATCTTATCCTCACTTGGGATTTGTCTACATTTACATCTTAGGAATAAGTCATTCTACACTGGGGGCATCTTTTTTAGTATGGTAGGTTGCGGTTGCTAGGTTGCTCTAGGATGGTTTGCCTCACAAACATAATGTTTCTTGATACATGCAAAACAATGTCACTTTTCAAAACAAGGGTGTCTTTTCAAACATCCCATATCCAGACATGACATTTACATTAACAGAGTTCCTACAGGGCTATACTGGATCACAAACATGAATGGATTATCCTATCACTACACAGACATGGAACACCATATTGCTTATATTCTCATTTTCTAATTAATGAATCTCTACTATGTTTGACATATGAATGAAAAAGTACTACTTAAACACACAGTTTGATATTGGTTTGATTATGATTCTTTTATGTCCTGATGATGTTTCAACTAGGGGCATCTAAGTAATTATAAATTTTATTTGATTGATTCACAATTGATGATTTTTTTATGTCTTCTTAGTTACTCAATGACATCTGCGCAAAGACAGAGTCACAAGGATAGGGGGCATAATGTTTTCTTGATTTTATGTGTATGGTGATTATTCCAAATGATCCTATAAATTTCACCTAACTTGGATGTTTATGGTAAGAGCTGCCACTATGGGTGGATAGCCGCATATATCTCGATCTTCGTTATGTGTAAACTACGGTGAGGTTGAAACAATTTCCTTGTCTATTTTCTGATCCAGACTCTCACTAAGGTATACAAATCATAACGTACCCAAGGATATGAATTTTCAAGGTCATTGCGGGTCCAATATCTTGCCTTAATAAGAATCTGGTATATTACAAGGAAGGTGACTATTTTGTTATCCTGGCTTCTATGCCTTTATGCCTAAGTCTATTTCTGACATTTAAATAAAACATAGTATTCATACTTTCATAATATCAGTGGGTATTAGTGTTGGTTGTACTATTAGGTGGTATCTATTCTGAAAGAGTGCCCCATGATGATAAAAAGCTATACATTTGCATACCAGTGACAAAGTCCTAAGAGTCTTCATATCATTACATTTTTGAAAATTGCATGGGATATAAACAAGAAAGGAGAAACATTAAAGGCATTATGAGCTCCAAATTAATTCAAATTTCTTCTTCTAAAAATCAAGTTAATTACATCATCCATATTACTGATATATCTATCGTTGCACATCCATAGCATACATTTTGCTTTCATAAAAAGAAGCAACAAGAAAATACCAAAACAAAGCATCCATGTATTGCATTTTTACTTTTACATCCTAAAATGCATCCATACATTTCAAAATTGCATAAAGGAAATAAAAAACATGCATTTGCATCTTCACATAAGTATCATTTAAAATATATTTATATCGGTGATCAAATCATAAAATGATATCATCATCTAAATCTAACTCATCAAGGGAGAAATATATCATCACATGTGCAAATCACATCTATCACATCTATCAAGGGAAAAAGAACTCATGAAACATATCAGAATAAGGAAGTTGCATCAGATATATATATATATATA
>MU225868.1:2762653-2791437 GCA_018584345.1 Thuja plicata | reverse complement strand
CACCTCATTAAGGACCTTAGGGGCTCCATTAATGAACCTTGTGTCCTCTCTCTCTCTCTCTCTCTCTCTCTCTCTCTCTCTCTCTCTCTCTCTCCTCTATAAATTGTAGGGATTTAGAGCTCATAATAAGCCTCAAGATTTTGAAGAAACCTCAAAGCATTGTTATGCTATCCATTCCTTCCTAGATTCATACACACTCCATTAGTTACTTTCTTACATGGTTATAATGCCCATTTTAGACTAATATGCATGCTTAAATCATTACATAGTTTGTTTTAAACTTAAATCTTTCATGCTAGGTTGTTTATGTCACTGGTATTTAGCATAATCTGAGGGCTTTTATGTTATTTGCTACACTCATCATAGTTAGAAAGCAATAGGTCGATGTTAGGGTTTTATATGCTCATTAACCCTTGTTTCTCACTAACAGAATGACTTATTGAAGTGTTGTGCCGCAAGCAACATGTGCACAAATATACACACAAAAGTGTGACTCCCTTAGGATGGGTTCCCAAGGTGAATTGAGCAGTGAACTCTAGGCAATGTGCCTGAATGCATGTGCATTTCTCATATTTTAATAAGCTATACTTCTAACAAGGTATAAGTCTTATTATGGGTATCATCCCCACCGTGGTTTTCACCCTAGTTTGGATTTCCACGATAAAAATATTTTGTGTTATGTGGTGTTGATATTTTTTGATTTATGTTTGCATGCTTTACTTTTGAAAATCAGTAACAATAGTTTATGTGATCAAGTATTTTATGATTGAAGGGTTATAGAGTTTTAAATTTTAAGTATTTTGGTTGCAACTGATTCATCCCCCCTCTTAGTTGATTGCTGCCCATTTGCCACACAAGATGACAATATTCACTCACCCTAGGTTGTGCATGTGTGAGATTGGCTTGATATTTCTTCTGGTGTGGTGAATTTATTATATCTTAATATTATTAATATTAGTTAAAACCTAAGTGTCATGTTTTTTATTAAAGGTTTATTATGATGATGATATTTAAATAATATATATTTTAATTATTGAATATTAATTATCTAATAGTTTATTGATTATTATCAATTGAGGATATTTATACGTGAGCATAAATATATATTATTAAATAACATTATAAATAAATTTATTATTCCTTTTAATTTAATTTTTATTGATAGATATTAAATTATAGATTTTTTATTCATTTCTAAATCCATATTTTCTTGTGAGGAAAAGTATTTAGTTTGGAGGAAATTAATTTGGAATTTTTATTTAATGTTTGTCTTCTTAATTTTTGGAGATTTTTGAGGTTTTTTGGGGAAAGCTTTATTCTTGTTTCTCGTACAAGTTTTTGGGGAAGTTCTTGGAAATTTTTTTAATGTATTTTGCATTCTCATTTTGGAAGAGTTTTTGGTATTATGAGATTTCTTAGATTTTCTTCTAAAGAATGGAGTTGAAGATTTGTGAAGAGTTGAATTACATGTTTTTAATTCTTGTTTTTGCTTGAATGAGGAGTTTCTTGGTGGTAATATCAAGCAGGGATTGGATTACTTTCAACTTTGATTTTTGAAACTTTGGAGATTGTTGATGTTGTAAGTTGAGATACGATATCTTGTTCTTCCATTCTCAATCATCCTTCTTCTTTCTCATGATTTCTACAAAGGAATAAAGGTAGGGTTTGAAACCCATTTTCATAATTTGTGTTATTGATGTATGGGAAATTTCATGTTATTAAAAAATATTTTATTTTTGGAATGAATTATTTTAAATTTGGAAGTAATGTTTCAATTTTAATGCTTTTATCTTGCTACTTTTCCATTTTTTCTAAGAAATAATTTTTTTTTGTAATTTCGTTATTGTTTTTTCAATCTTGAGTGCTATATTCATTTTAATTTGGTATTTTGAAGGTTATCAACAAGATTCCAACTGGGTCTTCGTCTGATGTTGTTTATGTGTCCTAATTGAAGCCCAATTTGTAGCTCTAAGTCCATACAGGTCTATGCGTTGAATACTTTTTTTCACTAGTCAATTATATTGCAAGAACTACAAATGTGTTGCAGAAACTTGAAGTTGCATTGCATGATTCTAAAATTGTGTTTCATGCTTCAACAATTGTGTTGAATTCTTTTATAGTTCTGTAGCTTTCTTGTTTCATTAGATTTTTGACCCATTTGATAAAAAAATGTATACCATAGGCTTATGAACTTAAATTCTCTTTGTTTTATCAATTTTTTGTGGTTTTCGTAATCATATTTATGTTTATTATATATTTCATGCATCATGTTCCAAAAATTATTATTCAAATGATTCAATTAAGCTTATGTGATTATTAAACTAGATTCTTATGACTATTTTTCTGTCATAAATGCATATTGATATGGTTGATGCTATCATGTTTTTCCTATTCCTTAATTTTTTCTAGAGTTTTAAGGGTATGTTATCTAGGAGCATAGTTGTGAAGTGGCTCGCAATGGGGGTCGGGGCCCTAAAGTGGCCAGTCTAGGGTAACTCATTGTGGGTTGTATAATCAAGTGATAACATAATAAAATAAACTTGGGATAAAATTAAAAATATAATTATAAGTGTCTCACTCATGCCTTGAGTTCTCGTATAGGCTAAGGATGGGATTGGGAGATGATGCATCTCTATTTGTGGGACATATCAAGCTAGCATGATCAAATTTTCTTTCCCTCACAAAAGGATTGTTTGGTTCCACATAAGTTCTCACTTGGGGGCCAGGGTACAGGGAGACCATCTAGTGTAGCCCAAGAGGTAGGGCTATGTTATGAAACTTTCCAATATGTTTCTTCGGTTTCCTCCATTGTATTGTGGAATGACCTTTGGTAGTTGGCATTCGGTTTTTTCTTTAGTGAGCCTTTATGATTCCTTGCATCTTTGGATTTGAGTTCCATCCTTATTTCTATTTTTTTATTACTTGTGTGTGTGGGGGGCATTATGTCTATATCATCATCATGGTGGGGCGGTCCTTAGGCTTCCACATGGTTTGGTCATAGTGATTCTTCTTCCATCGAGGTTCGGTGAACTTGTTTGTGTTCTTGGATGGATCTTGATTAATGTACCTTTGTTCTGCTACATGGAGAGCTTCATGATTTATGTACTATTTCATGTATATTATATTATTTTTAATTAAAATATTTGGATAGTCCATGTGGAGAGTGATGTATTTATTTCCATGATGATGTAAATGAATCTTTTAATAGGCATTTGTGATTAGGATTGAAGATACCTTTATTTATCTTGATGTAAGATTTGATCAGGTCATAAATGGATTAAGTTAGATGCAATTATATGCATTATCAATACTTTGAGATTAGATGTCATGGTTGATATGTAGAAAAGAATATAGGAACATTTTCTATTAGTGTTTAAAATGAACTCAAGGATAGTAATAATGTTTATGGTTAAAGGAAATGAAGTTTAGTGTGATGTTAGTTAGATAGTACTATAAATGTGTTTCTTAAGTAGAAACATTACGGAACCTTAAAGGATATAGGTTAAAATTAAAAGTTATCTCCATTTCATGATTCTTAATGATTACAGTGATGAAATATTATTTTATGTTAATTTCACATCAATAGTATGCAAATGTAATTATACATGTTAGATTAAGATGAAATTACATTTAAAAAAAAATATTTTTCATGTCATTTGATAGTTTAGTTGTCGTCCTCACGGGTTCCTTAGCGAGGTGTTACACTTCTATCGATTTCTTCCCTTCAACAAAGAAATAAAAAACTACCCCAAAAAAGTGGAAATGTCTTAATATTAACTTAGGTTTTCATTTTGATGTAGGACATAGAGTATCTTGCACATTAGCATTGAAATATTTGAAAGACATGATCGAGCCACCTAATTACTATGAAGGCTCTCTTGGAGCAATCTTAATGATTGTTGTATGGATGCACCTTAGAAATGGATCAACATTACTGGTATTCCAATGCACCTACACAATATTCATCACTATTTAGTCACTTATTATCTAGTCGCATGATGTCATCTAACTAATTTATTTGAACAGTGATCGTAAACTGCACCATCAAAATCCATCTTTGTAATGTCCCCAACTTGGGACATAAGAATCGATAAAAGATTTAATAAGTTTCAGTTAAATATTAAAATGCATTTAAATAAACCATATACATAGAAGAGTAATAAATAAGTGAATATTACCAACAATCATTCCATAAATACAATGCAATCATACTTCATGCTTCCATTAAGTCTCTACTTTGGCTTATCTACATCCATGCATACATCCATAGTAACATCCTTGTGTGATAACTTACATTCATTCTATTTTGCATTTAATTCATGTAGTAATCAATGCTCATCATAGTTGGATCCATATACTATAATGCATACATCCATGATAGATGACACCATATTTGCATTCACATATTGTCATGCACATATCCATCACAATCATACACTGTCATGCACATATCCATAACAGTTTAACATCATACTATTATGCATATATTCACAACATATCAACATCATCCTATCATACACATATTCATAACAGATCGACATCATACTATCTTGCATATACTTAATAACAATTCAATATCATGATATAATACATCTGTTCTTAATTATGTCTACATACAGATCACATCACAATGAATTTACATTATACATCTGCATATCATCGCATAGATCACATCACATTTGCATTACCATTATCGACACTCAACATATGAAGGAATATAATTCATTTTATTATGGCATGGTTATTATGTTAATCAGTTAAGAACCGATAACCATAACAATCATTCCATGATTATTTTGGTTATAATTGATTAAGGGAGGCATTTTTCCAAACACACTTCTTCATCTTAAATCACAAGTATATAATGTCTATTACTTCATTTGATCAAGTCATATTGGAATAGAAAATTATTACTTATTATCCTATAAGGATCAATCTATTCAAGAGAACTCTGCCTTTTGGCATCCCCTTGGTGCAAGCACATAAATTCATAGTTAGAAACATACATCTCAGTACATAGTTGTATCACCATATTAGACACAACCTTAACATAATTTACCCGAGCATATATCGATTGCCATATCAGATACAACATGCATACAATTTCATACAACTAATTACAGATTAAGCACAACAATCAGTATTAGACACAACAATCAATACATAGTTATTGAGACTCATCTCAGTCTTGCATATATTCCCTGTTATATCAGAAACAACAAATACATTATTTATACATTGATTATTTATACAATTGTTGAATTATATTTACCTTGTATATAAGACATTATAATTACATTTATCATATTGCATATCTATTTGGAATAAGCTTCAATTATTCATATTTATCTTTCATTACTTGCTTCATTAGCAAAGAAGTTATTTTATCTTCCATTACTTGCTCCTTAAATAATTGTGAGAAATTATGTAGTGTTCCTTAATACAAAAAAAATGGGACATTACTGTTAGAATAACTGAGAGTAGGGGGGTGAATTAGTGGCCTTAATATTTATTCCAAAAGATCCAACCAAAAACTTTTCTCTTAAATATAATACCTTTAGTTATCTTACATTCTCAAATTTCAACAAGATGTATTCCATAAATAATCTTAACAATTATAAACTGCTTGGTAAGATGTACTGTTTATCTATTCTGGACTTTACTGAGTAGTAGCAAATAAACTTAATGTTAACCAACCAATCTAGTTTCAATAATCTGTAAAACAAAATATCAATGCAATGAAACATATACAAATTTGATACATAGATTTTAATGTGGAAACCCAATATGGTAAAACCCACCTGGGACCCATAACCCAAAATATTTTCACTCTTCTGAAGTGAGCTCGGTGAAGAGCCAACCTTGTTAAAGGTTACAATACACAATGTTAAGTGTGAACTTGTTAGAGGATTTAAAACTAACAGTTTGTCTTTTGACCTAGCACTCACTATGTTGTCAATAAGAAAACCTTTTGATACTCTTGAGTATCTCAATACAATAAGGACTGTTAAATCCCACTCAGTTAAGAGATTTTTTGAATCAATGGTTAAACTGATATAGTAAATGATTTGTTTAAAATACAACTTTGATTTTCAAATATTTAGATCTATTGTTAGTTCTATAATACATCTCTAATCAATATACACTTTATTTCCTTTGCTTTCTTTCTTTATTTTGCTTGGTGAATGCTCTGTCCTCTGTTGCTTGGTGTCTGCATAATTCCTTGGCTCTGTTCTTCAACCTGTATGATCAGATTTGCATGAAGAGTTCTATCTTCACACAAAATATACTCAACATTCCCTCTCTTTGATAATGAAATTCTTGTCTCTTTATATAGACATGATTAGCCGCTCAATCTCCTTGTTTTTATTGTAGATCTCTTCTTGATCCATAAAACTTGCCATGCTTTTCTTTATCCCGTAAAGCTCTCCTTTAGTTTTATTCTGTAAATCTCTCCTTGATAACTATGAATAAAACACGCTTTAAATCTCCTTCCTTGCTTTAGTTTAACTGATCATTGAAAATAAAGCAATCAATCAGTCAATCCCTAAATTGTAGCTCTACCAACCAAGCAACTTTTTCATTCTTTAAATCCAGTTATGCTCAGTCATCAACTCCAATTATGCTTGGTCATTAACTCCAGTTATGCTCAGTCATTAACTCTTTCTTAGTAACACTTGCTTAGTTACTGTTGTGCTTGATAGACACTGTGAACTTCTTGGTGTTCACTGTCACTCGGTGTATACAGATATTTTATGTTTTACCGGCCACATAAAATTTGTCTCTTCAGATCTTCAAGGTTTTGATCTTATGTATATGAACAATCAAACCATATCAAGTTGACATGAAAATACAATACATTAACCGATTTAATGTCTTGCATTCACTTTTGCAGCTCGGTGATCATCAACTTATCATCTTCAAACATTCAATCAGTTATAGTGCATCAATCTCTCTCTTTGGAATTGATGGCAACACAACATGAAATATACAGTATAAAACATGTCATAACATACCAAACTTATTGGTGTATAACCAATTCAAATATCTGAATATCGGTAATCTCTTCTTGCTTAGATTTAATATGTTTAATTACTACAAAAAAATGTTTACCATACAACTCTCCCTATAGATTTGATCTTGTTGCGTGCTCTCCCTTTCTTCATTCCCTTCAATGGATAGGTGTAGCAATTATGTCTTCTGATTTTGTATGTCCCTTTCTTGTAGAATCTCTTCTCCCTTTTTTGGATAGATAGGCAGTGTTAACTCTCTCCAATTCTCTCCCTTTGATGGATGGTTATTTCATTTACAACCACTTTTAGATATTCTCTCCCTTAGTGTTATAGAATCTCTTCTCCCTTATGGATATTTCATTTCTTCTCCCTGATAGATATTTCATTGAATCTTTCTCTCCCTTTGACAACAATGCCAAAAAAAATACACAACTCTGTAGTAGCCAACAATATCTGTGGTGTGTGGTTCAAATAAGTACCTTCAATGTACTGATATGTCATTGTAGTCCATATCTTAGCTTGCATCAACATGATTAATCTTCTGATAATGTATAGGCTGATGCAACCTCCAAGTCAGTTTAGTGACCAATAAACAAGGGATGAACCCCTAGTCTATTCCTCGGGTATTCAAATGTATCTTTTGGCAATGGTTTTGTGAATATTTCTACTAGTTGTTCTTTGGATTTTACATATTCCAGTATCACTTGTTTCTCTTGTATTTGTTCCCTCAAGTAATGATACTTAATAGATATGTGCTTTGTCTTAGCATGCATTACAGGGTTCTTTGAAATGTTTATAGCACTTGTATTATCACAATAGATAATTATTGGGTCAAGAATTTCCTCATTCATACCTTTCAGCAATTGCTTGATCCATGCAATGTTAGAGAAATTTGTAGCAATAGCTACATATTCTGCTTCTGCAGTTGATTGAGATATGCATCCTTGCTTTTTACTTATCCATGTGACAAGTCTTTCACCCATAAAGAATGCTCCTCCTGTAGTGCTCTTTCTATCATCTATATTTCCAGCCCAATCAACATTAGTATAAGCTTGTAGCTCAAATTTGCTTTCTTTATTGTACCACAAACCATAGTCTTCAGTATTCTTCAGATATCTCAAAATTCTTTTAACAATAGTCATGTGTGATTCCTTAGGGTTAGAAGAGAATCTTGCAACTATACCAACTACATGTGCTATATCAGGTCTAGTGTGTACAACATACATTATTTTACCAATCATAGATATGTATAAGGTCTGATTTACCTCAATTTTCTTGTCTTCCTTTGTCAATTTGCATCCGGTTGCCATAGGTATTCCAACTGGTTTAGAGTCCTCCATCTTGAATATCTTCAGAAATTCTTTGATGTATTTTGATTCTGTGATGTGGATGCCTTCATCCTGTTGTATAATTTGTAGGCCAAGAAAAAATTTGATCTCTCCAAACATTGAAATTTCAAATTCTTTTCTCATTTCATCAGCAAATGACTTGCATAGCATATCATTACCTCCAAATATGATATCATCAAAAAATATCTCAGCAATCAAAATCTTATCATCAGTATCTCCTTTCAAATACAAATTACTATTTTCACTTGTTCTAACAAATCTAATACTAAAGAGATAAGAGTGAAGTCTTTCATACCATGCTCTCGGTGCTTATTTTAATCCATACAAGGATTTGTGTAGTTTGCAAACCATGTTCCTCTTGTTAGGATCAAAAAACCCTTCAGGTTGTTCAATGTATACCTCCTCTTCTAGTATTCCATTCAGAAATGCAGATTTAACATCCATTTGGTATACTTTGAATCCTTTAAAAGTAGCATAAGCAAGTAGAATTCTTACTCCTAGTCTAGCAACAGGTGCAAAGGTTTCTCCATAATCAATACCTTCTTCTTGTGCATACCCTTTGCATACCAGTCTTTCTTTGTTCCTTGTGAATTCTCAATTCTCCTTAAGTTTGTTTCTGAAAATCCATTTGGTGCCAATGAAATTTTTGTCACTTGGTCTAGGTACTAATGTCCATGTTTTATTCTTCTCAATCCATTCAATCTCTTCATTCATTGCACTAACCCATTCTCGATTCTCAAGTGCAACATTAATAGATTTAGGCTCAAAATCACAAATCAAACATCTATTGTTAAGTGACTTACTTCTTTCTCTCATTCCTGCTCTTTTGTCCCCAATGATATGGTCATGTGGATGGTGTTTTCTGACATATTTATAAAGTACAAGTTCAAATCTCTTTTCTTCATGTTGATCTTCATCACTCGGTTCAGCATTGTGAGCATTTTCTTGATTCTCGGTGTGTGCAACCTGTTGCCCGATTGCATTGTTCTATCGCTCAGGAAAGATGCTAGGTTCTTCTATGTAGACAAATTTGTTGTAATCTTTAGGTTCCTTTCTACTTTCCTCATCATTTTTCTCAGCAAATTCATCCACTTTAACATTTGCACTCTCAATGATTTTGTTAGAAGATTTGTTCAGACATTTATAAGCTTTGCTTTTAGTAGAATATCCTATAAATATTCCTTCATCACTTTTAGAGTCAAGTTTCCCATTTCTATCATCTTTCAGTATATAACATTGAATTTCAAGTATTCTAAAGTAACTCACATTTGGTGTGTATCCATACCATAGCTCATAAGGTGTCTTATTTGTGTCTTTCTTCAATTGAACTTGGTTCATTGTATAGACAACAGTACTTACAACTTATCTCCAGAATGTTTGTGTGATTCCTTTTTCAATCATCAGTGTTCTGGCACAATCAACAATTGATCTATTCCTCCTTTTAGCAATCCCATTTTGCTATGGTGTTCTCGGTGTAGAAACCTGTCTTGTAATCCCATGTTCATTACAAAAGTTAGTGAATTCATCAAAAATAAATTCTCCTCCTCTTTTCGATCTGAAACATTTCAATTATTTTCTACTTTTTTTTTCAACTTTAGCTTTATACCATTTGAACATCTTAAATGCTTCAAATTTATCTTTTAAGAACATGACACTCATCATCCTAGAATAGTCAACAACAAATAGAATAAAATATCTATCACCATAATAGCTCTTTTTTCTCATTGGTCCACATAAGTTAGTATGGACTAACTCCATAATAACATTAGATGTGTAGGTTTTTCTCTTGAAACTAGACTTTGTCATTTTTCCTATTTGACAATTCTTGCACATAACATGGTCAAGCTTTGAAATAGTTGGTAATCCTCTCACTTTTCTTTTCTTACTTATCTTAACCATGTTGTCAAAATTAACATGACACAACCTTTTATGCCACAACCAAATGTCTTCATTTCTAGCCAATAAATAAGTGGTGTCAATATTATCAAGATAGAACAGATTACCTTTTGTTTGTGCACCCGTACCGATCAAATTTCCTGTTCCATTATAGAGCATTGCCTTTTTTTTCTCAAATGCAACTCGGTGTCCTATGTTGTTCAGCTGTGAAACACTCAACAAATTATAGTTAAGTCCTTTTACCCAATATGCATTTTCACATCTGATCAGATTATTCAACATGATGGTACCTTTTCCTTCAACTAGGCAAGGTGAGTCATTACCCATCCTAACTGATCCACCATTATAATATTCAAAATTTTCAAACTTTTCTTTATCTCTAGTCATGTGATGAGTACAACCACTATCAATAATCCATACATCTTTTTTGCTAACTTTAGATATGAGTGCTATTTCAACATACCTTTCTTCTTCGTCTGAATCATCCTTCATAGAAACAAATACTATCTCAATATCTTCATCAGAATCAGTATCAGAATTTTCAGCTTTGTTCTCAACCAGGCAACAAGCCTTCTTGCCTTTGTCTTTGTAATCTCAGTTATCTCTTTTGTCAGAGTGTGGGTTTCTTCTGTAGTCTCAGTCATCACTTTTGTCATACTTCTTTTCATAAGATCTATCATTTTTTCTTTCATCCTTTCTCTTGTTAGGGCATCTAACAGCAAAATGTCCAATTTCTTTGCAATTAAAACATACCAATGGTAATTTACCTTTATATCTTCCTTTACCTCTATGTAATCTCCTAGTCATTAGTGCTTCAAGTTCATCAAGTTCATCAAGTTCTTTCTCATCGCTATCACTGTCACTATCATTTCTCATAGTGTGTATGTTACTAGATTTTCTTATTTTCAAAGAAGACTTGAATGCAGACTCAATAGTAGGTAAGACACTATTGTCATAGTTGTTCATATCAAATGAAATAAGTCTACCAATCAAACTATCAAGAGTAACATTGTTATTAGCTACTGCTCTCATTTTTTGAATTGCAGATACTTTAATAACATAAATAGGTAGTAAGGTTCTCAGAATTTTACTTACAACTATTTCTTCATTAATTACTCCTCCTACTCCACGGATAGAATTAACAACTTCTTTGATTCTATCACTGTACTTAGTGATGTTCTCTCCTTCTTTCATTCTTAGGTCATCAAGCTTTCCTCTTAGGCTTTCAACTTTATCTCTCAGCACATTGGCATCTCCTCCATGTACTAGCTTGAGTTTTTCCCACATTTTCTTTGTAGAGGTGCATGATTTCACATCTTCAAATTCAACATCGGTTAGTGAAGAAGCAAGTTCTATCATCATAGAATTGTGTTCATGTTTCTCTCTCAATTGATCAACAGTCAGAGGTCCAGTAGGTGCAACATATTTGGTATCCAAGTGTTGTGTAACATCATTTCCAATACCATATAGATGAATTCATATCCTACTTTTACATGATGCAAATTTGTCCTTATTCAACTTAGGCACATCCCTTTTACTCATCTTTTAGCACCAAAGCTCTGATACCAATTGTTAGAATAACTAAGAGGGGGGGGGGTGAATCAATGAACTTAGTATTTATTCCAAAAGATCCCACCAAAAACTTATCTCTTAAATATAATACCTTCAGTTATCTTACAGTCCCAAATTTCAACAAGATGTATGCGATAAATAATCTTAACAAATATAAACTGCTCGGTAAGATGTATTGTTTATCTACTCTAGACTTTACCGAGTAGCAACAAATAAACTTAGTGTTAACCGACCAATGCAGTTTCAATAATGTGTAAAACAAAATATCAATGCAATGAAACATATACACATTTGACACTTATATTTTAACATGGAAACCCAATATGGGAAAAACCACCTGGGACCGGTAACCCAAAATATTTTCACTCTTCTGAAGTGAGCTCGGTGAAGAGACAACCCTGTTAAAGGTTACAATACACATTGTTAAGTGTGACTTTGTTAGAGGATTTAAAACCAACAATTTGTCTTTTGACCTAGCACTCACTATGCTATCAACAAGAAAAACTTTTGATACTCTTGAGTATCTCAATACTATAAGGACTGTTAAATCCCACTCAGTTAAGAGATTTTTCGTATCAATGGTTAAACTGATAAAGTAAATGATCTGTTTAAAATACAAATTTAATTTGTAAATATTTAGATCTATTGTGAGTTCTATAATACCTCTATGATCAATATACACTTCAGTTCCTTTGCTTTCTTTCTTTATTCTACTCGGTGAATGCTCTATCCTTTGTTGGTCAGTGTCTACAGGATTCCTTGGCTCTGTTCTTCGACATGTATGATCAGATCTGCATGAAGAGTTCTATCTTCACACAAAATATACTCAACATTCCCTCTCTTTGATAATAAATTTCTTGTCTCTTTATATAGACATGATTAGCCCCTCAATCTCCTTGTTTTTGTCCTAGATCTCTTCTTGACCCATAAAACTTTCCATGCTTTGCTTTATTTCGTAAAGCTCTCCTTTATTTTTATTCTATAAATCTCTCCTTGATAATTGTGAATAAAACACGCTTTAAATCTCCTTCCTTGCTTTAGTTTAACTGATCATTGAAAATAAAGCAATCAATCAGTCAAACCCTAAATTGTAGCTCTGCCAGCTAAGCAACTTTGTGGTTCCTTAACTCCAGTTATGCTTGGTCATCAACTCTAGTTATGCTCAGTCATTAACTCCAGTTATGCTCGGTCTTTAACTCTTGCTTGGTAACACTTTCTCGGTTACTGCTGTGCTACATATACACTGTGAACTACTCGGTGTTCATTGTCACTCGGTGTATACAGACATTTTATGTTTTACTGACCACATAAACTTTGTCTCTTCAGATATTCAAGGTTATGATATTGTGTATGAATAATCAAACCATATCAAGTTGACATTAATGATAATACAATACATTAACTGATTTAATGTCTTGCATTCACTTTTGTAGCTCGGTGATCATCAACTTATCATCTTCAAACATTCAATCAGTTATAGTGCATGAATTACAATTGGTATCATAGCATAGAAATCTTCTAGCCTATGGAGATGGAAACAATTGAGGAAATAGTATAACAAAGAGGTTAAAAAATGGGATAGAATGAAAGACTCAACAATCACTTGGATTTATTCATCAAAGAAAAAAAAAATCAAGAAAAAATGGCTCAACTATTGGGATTATTAACAGCAACCATGATCAATAATGATCATATAAAACATGGAGAAGAAAGAGGAAATGATGAATTTTCAAGACATCATACCATTATATTTAGACTGATGTTCCCTACTTTTCTGCCAAAGGAAGAATGACAAGAGATAAATGAACTTACTTTATCCAATCTACAAGACCAATGGCGACAAAATCGAATAAAGTACCTACATAAGAATCAAAGAAGTCATTACTCAAACCTAAGAAGGGGAAGAAAAGAGAAATAGAAATTTAAGGAACATAAAGTGAATGATTGTAATATAATGGCTACATTAGGATTCTCACCCATCCACTCCTAACATAAAATGAAGGCATTGGAAGTATTTGCATTGAAAGAAAAAAATGTAATTGAAAAACATAAAACCCTAGAAGAGGTCAAAGTGAGATGATCAACGAACACCACAAGTGCAAGTAACAAAAAAAGAGGTCGTTGACCCGTCATGTATCATGAATGGGTTAAGAACATGGATCCATGAGTATGATGAAGTAGATCTAACATCATCACAAGGATCATGCATAGGAAATGACATAAAAATGGTTGGAGCAATTCCAGCTTATGTGAAGGTCGCCAACCAAAATTCTCTTTCACCTTCCAAAGAACGCTTAGCATTCATAATTGAGAATTAGAGAAGTAGTTATTCTAAATCATTCACTTTGTGTATTCCACTTCATATTCTTCAGGTTGGTTAACATGGGAAATTGACTTTAAAGGAATAGAAGGATGAAATGCCAATTATAAAAAAATATACAAGTCATTAAGAAGATGTGGACAAGATAAGAAGTGTAGAAAAGACATCACCATCAAGAAAACAAGGTAGGTTAATGGAACTTAGTAAAAGAGAAAGAGTTTATGACGAATTCAAGTGTTATCCAAGGCAATGATACAAAGAAAGGTTGGGATAAGATAATTTGGGTATTAGGAACCAGAATATACTTCAACTTGCCCATAACCCTTTGTGTGGAATGGAAGAAATTTTTTTTTATGACAACCCTCTCTTTAAAATAAATGAAGAGGCTATCTTGAACTCATCCAATAGAAAAGGATATTTTCTTTTGGGATCACGATGCATCTTCAATAAAGGAAGCAATGAGAGACATTGGGAACAATATGTCAAAACCACATAATTCCATTACTACACATTATCCATTTCAATTACAAAGGAATGAAGATCATAAATGGATTCCTTCCCTAGAGCAAGAAAGAAATGAATGTTTGAATTCAATAAGGAGTAGTTACACTCCAAGCATACATCTAATGCAAAGAAATTATGGATACCCTTATACTGCAATGAAGATAACAACAAGGGAAGAACAATTGAACTTCATGAAATCTCTAAAACCTAGGAGGTTAATGGATAATTTTTTCACCTTCATTACAAGGGATGCTAAGAGTTGTGTTATAGGGTTGAAGAAAATATCTTCATTAGTTAAGGAGGAGGCCAACCCTAACATCTATTTCAATGAGGAGAAGGTTCATCAAATGACTGAAACTACAATATCATAGTCTCTATGGGATGATACACAAGTAAGGACAATTTAGAATTTAATTTATAGTTGGAACTCAACAGTTAATGAATACATGCTTGTCAACAATGGATATAAGTATAAGGTTATCAAAAGAAATCCTAGTAAAGATCCCATACCACTTTAGGTGATTTTCCTTAAAGATGAACACTACAAGATCACTACTTCAGATAATAATCCTAAGAACCATCATAGCTCTAATCTTTGGGATCTAGAAGTCTACATAATGAGTGGACAATGCAGTAAGTTAAACCTGAAGCAATGGACGTATGAATCATTCTACATATCTGTGTGGGATCCAAGAATCATCTTGACAATATGAGAATGCTTATGGGAAAGCATTTTCCAAGAGGGGGATACTATAATGTCACCAACTTGGGACATATAAATCGATAAAAGATTTAATAAGTTTTGGTTAAAGATTAAAACTTATTTAAATAAACCACATATATAGAAGTGTCACTAAGTAGAAAACATTACCGACAATCATTACATAACTACAATGCAATCATACTTCACGCTTCCATTAAGTCTCTACTTTGGCATATTTGCATCCATACATACATCATAGGAACATCCTTGTGACATAACTTACATTAATTCGATTATGCTTCTTTCCATAATGCCAGCATTCTTGTCTCCAATAATCTTGCTCAACGAGTGGTGTCTCCTCACATACTTGGCTAGAACAAGCTCGGTAGGTGGTGGTTCTTTATTTCCACCATTTGGTGGTAGTTCTCTCTATTCAACTTCCTCCTCAGTTTGTGCTTTAAGTAAGGTATCGGGAACATCAAGTTGAACATATACAAATCTTTGGTAGTCCTCAAGTTCCTTCTTGTTGTCCTCATCATTTTTTCTTTGCAAATTCATAAATTCTTACATATGCACTTTCCACAATTTTGTTAGTAGACTTGTTCAAACATTTGTAAGCTTTTCTCTGGGTATAATATCCTAAGAATATTCCTTCATCTCCTTTAGAATCAAACTTACCATCTCTAGCATATTTTAGAATATAGCATCTACTTCCAAATACTTTTAAAAAAATTACATTCAGTTTGTGATCATACCAAATCTTATATGGAGTCTTATGTGTACCTTTCTTTAGTTGCAATTGGTTAAGTGTATAAGTGACAGTGCTGACTATTTCTCTCCAATATGTTTGAGAAATACCCTTCTCAATCATCAGTGTTCTTGCACAATCTATAACGGATCTATTTGTCCTTTCAGCTATACTATTCTACTGTGGCATCCTCAGTGCAGAAATTTGTCTCTTTATTCCATGTCCATTGTAGAAGATTGTAAACTCATCAAAAGTAAACTCTCCTCCTCTGTCAGATCTCAAACACTTCAGTTTTCTTCCAGTCTCCTTTTCAACTCTTGCCTTATACCTCTTAAACATTTGGAAAGCTTTAGATTTTTATTTCAAAAACATGATGGATATCATTCTACAATAATCAACAACAAAAAAAATGAAATATCTATCACCATAGTAGCTTTGTGTTCTCATCGGTCCACATAGGTCAGTGTGCACTAAGTCAAAAATTCCTTGTGTAATGTAAGATTTACTCATAAAACTTGACTTTGTCATCTTACCAACTTGACATTCTTTGCACATGACATTCTTAGGTTTCTCCAATCTCAATATACCTCTAACTCTATTCTTTTTTCTCACTTTAATTAAATTGTCAAAATTCACATGACATAACCTCTTGTGTTATAACCATGCATCTTCAACTTTAGCATATAGACAACTCTTAGTAGATGTATCAAGGTAAAATAAGTTACCTTTAGATTTTTCTCTAGTGGCAATCAATCTTCCTTTCTGATCAAATACTTTTACCTTTCCATTCTAAAATTCTAGTCGGTGTCCTATATTGTTTAGCCGTGCCACACTCAACAGATTATACTTTAGTCCTTCAACCCAATAGACATGATCACATCGTTTATTATTCAATAGAATTATAGAACCTTTACCTTTCATAGGATATGGGGCATCATTACTGAATCTAACATATCCCCCATCATGTTCTTCCATAGTAATGAACTTAAGTGTGTCACTAGTCATATGGTGTGGACAACCACTATCTATAATCCAGGTATCATTCTTGCTTACATGAGAGATTAAGGATTTTTCTTCTTTCCTTTCTTCATGAGAATTATCCTTGATAGCAACATAAATAACTTCTTCACCATCATCATCATCATCTATATCATCATCGGTTAGTCCTTCATTAGCAATATGACATGGCTTCTTAACTTTGTTCTTGAAATATCAGAATCTCCTGAATCTTTTTTCTCTTTTGTTCTCATCTCGGTTGTGTTTCTTCTCATCATTGTCATTTTTAGGGCATCTAGAAACAATGTGACCAATCTTGTTACATTTAAAACATTTCAAAGGTAGCTTACCTTGGTACTTACCTTTACCTCTCTATAGTCTTTTAGATAGTAGAGCTTCAAACTCTCTTTTATTTTCTTCATCTTCAACATACAATTCTTCTAACCCACTCTTGCAACTATAAAACCTTTCACTAGCACTACTTGCATCACCATCACTAGGTCTAGACTCCCTACAACTTCCAACCTTAAAAGATGATTTAAATATAGATTCAATACTAGCAATAGCAGGTAAACTATTATCAAAATCATTGAGCTCAAAAGCAATCAACTTACCAATAGCAACATCTATTGAAACAATCATATGAGGAATGGATCTCAGTTCTTGTATTGCAGATACTCGGATGACATACATAGGTAACAATTTCTTCAATAGTTTTCTTGTTACATCTTCTTCATCTATTTGTCCTCCAACACCTCTGATAGCATTCACAGTTTCCTTCAGTCTTGCACTGTATTGTGTAACATTTTCACCTTCTTTCATTCTCATAGAATCAAATTTGTCTCTCAAACTTTCATCTTTTGCCTTCTGAACATGCTGATCTCCACCATGCACTAATGCAATCTTATCCCACATTTGTTTTGTTGTATCACACCCTTTAAGGTCATTGAACTCCAGGTTGGTGAGACAAGATGATATCTCAATCATAACTTGTGTGTGATCTTGTCTTTCTCTTATTTTCTCAAGTGTCATAGGACCAAATGGCGGTGGTGAATACTCATTGTCAAGATAGTATAATGCATACTCTCTAATCCCAGATAAATGCAACCTCATTCTGTTTTTCCATGTAGAGAAGTTATCCTTATTCAACTATGGTGACTCCATCTTATACATCTTTGAATCTTTAACTCATTTCTTTTAAACTTATCTCTTAGAGTACTTAGCTTTGATACCAATTTTTGGTTTACTGAGAGGGGGGTGAATAAAAAATCTATGATATTTTAAACATTAAAACTTAACTCTGATTCAACTCGATAGAACAAAACTACAACAACAACTGAGTCACCAATTACTTCAATAACTCAACCAATAACTTGTATAAATTGTAAATATCATGCACATGCATCAATCAACACACATAACACTAGATTTAAAGAGGAAACCCAAAAAAATCTATGGGAATTGTCACCCACAAATGAAAATACTCTTTTGAAGTATGCTCGGTTAAAAGTCAATCCTATTAAAGATTACAATAAACATTTTTATATGTGACCCTGTTAGGGGATTTAACTTAGACCTGTTGAGATATTCACCCTATTGGGAGTGGCCTGGTTAGTGGGATTTGAACACTCTTTTAGAATTTCACCTTTCTCAAGGATTTTACAATAAGACTTGTTAAGTCCACTCGGTTAAGAAATTTCTCTATTACAAATGCAAATACGCAACAATGTATAAATTGATATGTTAAAATTGTAACTACCTCTTGCTTGATCAGATCTCTTATGTGCTCTCTGACTACTGGTATCAACACTTCATCAATCTCTACTTTAGACTCATATTATCACCTCTTTTCTCTTCACTACTTCACTCGGTAGTACTTCAACACTTCAACTTGCCATCCCTTATGTTATTCAAATTCATACTTTAAATACACTCTATTTTTGCCTCTTAATCTCCTTGATTAGTTTTTCCTTCAATCACTCTCAGCTGTTAGATCAACCTTTTTGGACTAATTTAGTGAATTTGAAACTTGGTGAACCACTTCAGTATCACCTCAGAACTTGCACTTTTCTTGAAAGTAAAACCACCACTTTTGTCGCTTAATCTATACCATAGGTCTTTACCTTGAATTTTCTTGTGTGTAGATCTTGTAACTAAATTCTTCTTCATTCTTGGAATCTTCCAGATCATTGTGAATAGCCATTAAATGTGTTCTTATCTTTGTTTCTAACATCTGCTCCACTCAGAAACTAACTATTTGTTTGGTAACTAACATGCACTGCTCGGTGCCTCAATGTCTTAGTGTCTTGACTGACTTACACAACCCTTTTCTGACAAACTTCTTTCTGCTCAGTAACTTAACTATTTAGCTTACCGACTTGCCCAATCTTCTTTACTGAATTGATAAAGTAGAAAACAATTATCTCAATATGAACTTATCATTTTCTGCTATTTATAAAATGCCAAATTAAATCAACTTTGAAAGATATGGAAATTCAATATGAACCATAAATCAATTGCTTGACATCAATGAGAAAATAAAAACTGATCTAATCCTTTCTATAATCTTGTACCTTTGATCTCGGTCTTCATCATCGTCATCTCCATCAGTTGAATAACACATCCATGATAGACAACACCATATCTGCATTCACATATAGTCATGCACATATCCATAATAGTCATATATTGTCATGCACATATCCATAACATTTTAACATCATACTATCATGCATATATTCACAATAGATCAACATCATCCTATTGTACACATATTCATAATAGATTGACATCATATTGTCTCGCATATACTTATAAAAATTCAACATCATGCTATAATACATAGGTTCTTAATTACATCTGCATACAGATCGCATCACAATGCATTGCCATTATACATTTTCATATCATCACATAAATCACATTACATTTACCTTGTCATTATTGGTACTCAACATATGAAGGAATAATATTCATTTGACTATGGCACAATTATTATATTAATAGGTTAACAATTGATAACCATAAAAATTATTCCATGATAATTTTGGCTATAAGTCAATTAAGGGAAGCATCTTTCTAAACACACATCTTCCCCTTAAATTGCAAGTATGTAATGTTCATTTCTTCATTCGATCAAGGTATATTGGAATATAAACTTATTACTTATTATCCTATAAGGATCACTCTATTCAAGAATACTCTATCTTTTGGCATCCCCTTTGGTGCAAGCGTATAAAGTCATAGTTAAAAACAACATCCTAGTGTGTAGTTATATTTAGTTATATTGCCATATCTGGCACAACCTTATCAACATTTACTAGAGCATATATCGATTGCCATATTAGATACGACTTGCATACATCTACATATAATTAATTGTAGACTAGACACAATAATCAATACGTAGTTACTAAGACTCATCTCAGTCTTGCATATATTCCCTGTTATATCAAAAACAAAAAATACATTATTTATACATCGATTGTTTACACAATCATTGAATAACATTTTCCTTGTATATAAGACATTATAATTACATTTATCATACTGCATATGTATTTGGAATAAGCTTCAATAATTCATATTTATCTTCCATTACTTTCTTCATTAGAAAATAAGTTATTTTATCTTTCATTACTCGTTTATCTTTCATTACTTGCTTCATAAAGAATTATGGAAAA
The DNA here is from genome assembly GCA_018584345.1 of Thuja plicata. Lineage (NCBI taxonomy): Eukaryota > Viridiplantae > Streptophyta > Pinopsida > Cupressales > Cupressaceae > Thuja > Thuja plicata. The sequence goes on along the minus strand of MU225868.1, from coordinate 2,770,653 downwards.
TTCTACAGTGTTTCTTAATACAGAAAAAGGGAATCTCATTCTCACACAATCCACTATTGCCTTTGAAATACTAATGAGCATCGCTACTATGTCTGCTACAAGTAGATTTGTTAAATGGAACAATACTTGAAGTAGTAAGACATAGAGAAAATGGTCTTGTCTTACATGACTCAAATTTGTAACTTCAAATTCAGCATGTCATCCCCTCCCATATATCTATTGATCTGCCACTCATAAGCCCTAACATGGCACCATACAAATCATAATGTGAGTCGAAAGAAAAAAGCACATCTACACATTTTTGTTTTCCCACAAAGAACTTAATTTATAAGTTTCTAAGGGTAGGTCCCCATGCAACTGCTAAGCTTATTTAGGCTAGCAACAACTCCTCAACATTTTTAACAACAATTTATGGAGTTGGTGGACCCATGGAAACAAAATTTCATGCTTATTTTTAAGCATTATTTTAAATGGTTTTAAATGAAAGTTTGAAAAATTTTTGTTGAAAAAATAAATGAAAGATAAAATTTAGGCAAATAAAAAGGAGAAGGAAAAAAATGATGAAGACATCTGTCATTTTTCCAATAAGCAACTACTGCATATTTTTCAGCTCCCGTTTTTTTCATAGCTTATTTTAAGATTTTAAGCAACCGTTGCTCCACTTTAATAGGAAAAGATTCCAATTTATCCTTTCCTCCTAATTTAAAAGATTCATGGGAACACTCTAACTACTTAAATTTAAGCAGAAATTGTGCATAAGAAGCCACATGGAGACATGGGGTAAGACTATTTGCACATCTGTGGGAAGTTTAAAGGTTTTTCCCTTTTGCCTGTAAGGAAGCAGATGAGGGACATTGTGGCCAACACAAAAAATATTTGATAAATCAACTTTATACTTTATAAAAAATTGACCACATAATCACTCCTTTGCACATCCACAACTTGATTTAGCATATTCCTTTGTCCTTAGTGTGAAGGTAGATACATGATGTTTGACCATGAAAAACATAGCTTACCACTTTATACTTGCCTTTGTAAACTTTAAACAATGATTTGACATTTTTGCATTTTTAAACATGTTATCTTGGCATCCGAAGGCTCAACTCTAAATATTTTTGCACACCCAACAGACGAGTGGATGAAATGTGTCGAGAGGATAGGACCGACAATATATTGTCATTTTTCACTTTTAAAACCTTGCAAAACATTCAAATCATTTGAAAAAAATGATTTAGGCAAATTTTCACTTTTACCTCACCATGTAACAAATGGTGGCATAATTAAATCACTTTAAAATAAATGATTCAAAAACCTTCTTATCATTCAATCTGGGTGAATTAAACACTATTAATATTCTCACTCAAAATATCTATATTATTTAAATCACTCTAAAATTATTTAAATATTAAGCATTTTTTAATGACTAAGCTTGAAAAGTTTTGCGATTTGAAGATGAATGTTAGGTCCTCTTGTGGGCCCAACTAAAAATAATCTTTTTGAAATTCATCTTGAAATGGCCTAAATGTGACTTGATGTGTATATGGAGCTAAAATGACAAAGTCGTTCGTCATTAATAACTAATTTATGACATCTCTGCAAAATGATCAAAATAGGATATTTGGCCTCTAGAACTACCCTTGAAAACTAAACAAATCTCATCATAAAACCAAGAGCTTGCACAAGCATGTTTATTCCTAATAGGTAAATATGACTACTAAGTGGCATTACATTAGGTATTTAGGGCTCCAAGTTATTAATCACCAAAGTTGGCCACTTAGTTTATTAAGATACAATAAACATGCGTGCAAAGGAAATTTTCCAAACTCCACTTCCTCTATAATATTTCAATGATCAAAGTTGACCTCCTTGAAACTTTCTAAAAATGCAAACAACAAAACACTTTAAACTCCATTTGGATTTGGTTCAGAGAAATACCAAATCAGGTCCTAGGGCTATAAAAATGGACTAGGATGTTTTTTAATATGTAGAAAATCATAGAAACTAGTTTCTTTCACTTGACAATCAACTGGTCATAAACTATGAACCTTTGAAAATGACTACCCTGATAGACAAAATATTGTGCAGTCAATAAAACACAGAAAATTGCATTTGCTTTTAGTTTGGAAAAAATACCAAATGGAAAGTTAAGTTTCTAAAAATATACACAGGGTACATTTATATGAGGATAGTTATAGGAAGTCATCAATTGGTCATGAAAATCACCGATTTATAAAATCTTAACCTCTGAAGTAGGCTGCTAAATCAATGTGTAGATTGTAAACTTTTACTGAACCCCTCAACTTGCCATTTTGAAATCTGGACAAAATTAATCATGAGAGGCTAGAACTTGGAAAATATGCTCACTTATGATAGATAAATAAGATCCTAAAGTTATTTTGTGTGAGAATAATTGGAAATCAAGTTATTAATCTTCAAAGCAGTCTATTTAGAAAAAATTTACAAGAGTCTCTGAATGCCATAGTAAAATTTTTCATCAAAAACACTTCATGTTTTGCAAAATAATGAAAGTGCTAATAGGAAAGACCTATTAGGAAATAATGATCATACCTAGTTACATTTAATCCATTTCCTACATAACTCATACGAGATAATCATACATGCAAGCTTATGAAATCACCATTATGCAAAGATAAAATAGATAAGCTACAAGATAACACAAGGTATACCCTGGGAAAACCTTCATGATGCAAAAATCAAGCTTTTAAAAGCATCCATACTCCATTGTACTATTCAACCCTAAAGTAATACAAAGAACTTATACAATTACAATGAATACTCTGAAAATATCAATCCCTCCAATGTATTCCTATGTGTCCAAGCATGTATCCGCACACCTCATGCCATGTTTCGCAAATGCAACCTTCAAAAAGACTAAATAGTAAAAACACAATCCACTAGCCTAACTACTAACATGTGTATGCTTTTATAGGCACAAGCTCACACAAAATACAATTAGTGATAAAGTAAAATCATGTGTACACAATACCATTGAGCCCCTCATTTAATATTGGCTACTAAGTTTATACATTATTAAATATATTTCCCCCAAATTAAATTAAATTAAATACAACATCATATCCCAGTGTACCACCCACATTAAATAATATCCCAATGTTCCAATACAACTCATCAAGTGGCCCAAAGAATGGAATCACTCTATAATCTCCAAGGAATCTCTACATGATGCATGCCCATCTAGGTGCTCCTAAGTGCAACACATATATACTAAAATATAATAATACAAATATTACACAAGGTGTTCACCACCTTTTTCCAACATGACCCATATTAATTTAATAACATTTTTTATTTTCTTGACTATTGTTTTATTTAAAAAACAACAGTAATGGTTGAAGCCTAAGCTTTTAAATTATGTGTAGCAATGGAATCTATTTTATTTAATGTTCTCAAACTTTAGTGTACTACCCATAGAGTGACCATGAAGACATTGAGTATGGGGGAGCCCCCACATAGAAATCAGGTGGTTTCATGTCCCTCTAAAAGGATCAGTGCTAGTGGTATATAATGTAAACTACTAATGTCCCCATTTTCATCATTGTCCACCTTTAGACACAACATGCCTTGTTATAATATAATATATAATTGGTATATAAAATATATATTTATAAATATTAAATTAAATTATATATAATATAATAATATTTATTATTATATATATAAATTATGTTACCATTTTTTTGGTAAATGAGCACCACCATAAGGGGTAGCTCTCTTTCATTAATCATCATAAGAAAGAGTTTGCATTAGAATGGGGCGCTTCAATCGGTCTATAAGGTGCATTAAATACATCATGCCATCTACAAAATCCATAGATTTTGTCTACCTATACAGGGAAACGACATCCCTATATTTGCTAATGAAGCTATTGAAGGTGCCAAGATATTTCATCTACAAGCCTTCATTGTACAAAACCAAGATCCTCCTCTTGTTGACTACAATAACATAAAAAAATGCTATAGTTCCAACATTTAATCTCTTGTTGATAGAGGTCACCATAATTAGGATAACCTCCCTATACACATCCACAATGTGATTATGGGCCACCATAATACCTTGTGTTCAGTTCCCATCATCTACACTATATTGGAGAGAAGGATTTCATACACCTGACCATTGTGAATGTGTTCATTTTCTCACTTTGGATGTGTCAAGGAGTTGATTGAAATCCTTACAAATAACATCATCATTTACTTTGAGTAGACGTTGTACCTACACGTTAATGTCTTCCTCTGCAAGTTTACATTAATATATTCAAAAATGATCAATGGAGCCATTTTTCAAAGAGGGAAGACCAAAGACACAAATAAGTAGTGAAATACACAGTCAAAGTTGACCAACATATTTAAGAGATATCTTCATTGAAAGGACCAAGTGAAATCACATTGTCAAGAGTTCCCACAAGAAAGATATGCTTCCAAAAGTCATGCATACAAATTATATTACTAATTATTATATTTTAAAATAGAAATTATAAAGTACTCTCTCTCTCTCTCTCTCTCTCTCTCTCTCTCTCTCTCTCTCTCTCTCTCTCTCTCTCCTCTTTNTCTCTCTCTCTCTCTCTCTCTCTCTCTCTCTCTCTCTCTCTCTCTCTCTCTCTCTCTCTCCTCTTTGTTTACCTCTCTGTAATGTCCCTTCTTGTCTCCTTACATAAATTTCCTGCAAAACCATCATTAGTAGAGATAATATATAATATTCAACCTATTAATTCTATATTCTAAGTTAGAAGGGGGATTTGATCCTAAGAGCTGCCTCTAGGTCGGGCTTCATAGGATTCCAAGCTCTTCACTTGAAGGATATAGGATCCATTCTAAGCAACCTAGAATATTGGCACGCCTTCCCATAGAGTATTGCTCATAAGATTCTCTTGGAAATGATATATGCTATCCAAGCCTACGCATACACATATGGCTAGTATTAGTATATATACTGCCTACATGAGATTATAACAATCCCAAATTGGTAACAAGATTACACCAATCTCGAATTTCCACCAATCTCAATTTGACAACATGATTATACAATTCTCGAATTGTCACTTCATCAGTCTCAAATTGACAATGTGATTATATCAATCTTGAATTGTCAATATAGCAGTCTCTATTTCCCTTCATCGTCGTTTGGATTTCAAAATGAATATAGTATTCATAATTCCAAATTAATCAAGGGAAAATATTATAAGAATGAATATAAAATATATTATACTATAAACATCAACAATGATATAACAATCTTATTTCTTTCCAAGTGTAATATGTAGAAACTATCTGCAAATATTAATTTATACCTGTGTCTTGATTCTCTGCAATATATATATATATATATATATATATATATATATATATATATAGTAGACTGTATAACTTCTGATTCAATGGATGATGGAAAAATATATTTTTGAAAAATGCCTTTCTTCTTTTTTGCCCCCTATGTTATTGCTTATTTATACGGGGGGGGGGTTACTGTTTACCCCGTGGGTGAGGGGAGTCATACCCTCTCCCCATGGTGTGACTATTGTCACGCCCCTTAGTGATTACGACTGCAGCCACAGTCCTAAAGGACCGCGACTTAGTCGCACCCTTAGGGTTTTATTTTAATAATATTTTATAATAATTTATTTATTAATATATTAATAATATAATATATTAATATATAAAATATTAATTATATAATAAAGTTATATATATAAACTATCAATATAATATATATATATAATTAATGTCACTAATACTATATTTATTAATTATATTTATTAATCATTAATATTAATATTTATAAATAATTAATTAGTGTTAATTTGTATATTGGTTTTGTTTTATACACAAAAATTAAAATAATGATGTCATTCAGTGCATTGGTTCAATTCTTTTAGGTGGACACACAAGTTAATCGGGGGCCATCATAGTCCCTCCGTCCCAAATTTGCTTGTCCTCAAGCATCTTAAGGACTTCTTCTTTCTCCCATGTGACATCTATTCAGGAGGTTTCTCCATTTGAATAAATTTTTTGTGATAGTTTGATTCCTTAGTAGCATTTCTCGAGTGTCAAGAATAATTTTAGGTTATAGGGCCAGTTGTCCTTTTATTTAGATTTTCATCTTCATGTGCTTCCTCTATTCGGTTCATTTGTCCCCTTTTACATCGATGATCACAACTCCAAGGTGCCTTACATCTAAAGCATATTTTTTGTCGATCAATTCCACTCTCTTTTGACATTGGTGATCCTTGCTCCATGGTTCCTTGCATAAATAACACGGTCTATCTCGATTCTCCTTCTTGGGTCCTTCAATCTGAAGAGTAGCTTTGGACGTGAATTTCTTGGTGTTTTCTTTAGGTGCATCATATTCTATCATTCTTGCCTTCCTAATGGCTTCTTCAAGGGTTTGGGGTTCGAAAGGTTTTACCCTTATCTTGATGTGTTCTTTAAGCCCTTCGATGAAAATATAGACCCACCTTTTTTGGGATATGTCAAGAACCATGACTGATAGAATCTGAAATTTGTTGACAAATTCTTCAATTATTGATGTTTATTTGAGATGGGTTAATTCTTGGAAGTACCATTCTGGTTCCCTTTGGTCAAATCGACTAATGAGCTTTTGGGTGAACTCGCTATAGGTATTAATACTATTATGTCCAAGAGTGATGATGGCATGGTGCCACCAATTGTGGGCTTCCCCAATCAAATAAATTATGGCAAATTTAATGACATTTTCTTTAGTCATAGGGCTAAGGGAAAGGTAAGTGTCAAGTATTTGAACCCAAGCTTGAGTAGTTTCTTTCCCTGTCCCATCAAAGCATGTTAGGCACATTTTACCTACCTTGGCTTTAATATCTCTTTCCCCGTGATTTCTTCTTCTATTATGGTTTGCCAATGTTTTAGTTTCATAGTACTCCTTAAAGGGGATGAGTCCTTGTATCTCTGGTTCTAAACTAGCATACATTTGGGCAATCTCCTCTACTGAGTGGGTGGATGGTTCTTCTCCATCTATAATAGGTTCATCTCTTGGCAGAAGGGATGGTATAGTAGGTCTCATGGTTGAACCTTGAGTTGAGTGTTCATTTTCAGATTGATTGGAGTGGGTCTCTCCCTAGATTGGGGTTGGATCTCTCATTATGATTGCCTTTGTTCATGTTTTGGATGGCCTGGAGTAGCAACTGGTTGGTTCTTTCAAACGTTTCATTGGTCTGTTCCGTGAAGTTTCTTAACTCTTGTGCTAGTTGTTCTACCATAGCTTTCTTTCCCCTGGTGCGTTGATAAGTTTCCATGAACCAAATTTATATTTGGGTAGAATTATTCTTTGATACCACTGTAATGTCCCTTCTTGTCTCCTTACATAAATTTCCCGCAAAACCATCATTAGTAGAGATAATATATAATATTCAATCCATTAATTCTACATTCTAAGTTAGTAAGGGGGATTTGATCCTAAGAGTTGTCTCTAGGTCGGGCTTCACAAGATTCCAATTTCTCCGCTTGAAGGATATAGGATCCATTCTAAGCAACTTGGACTATCGACACGTCTTCCCATAGAGCACCACTCCTAAGATTCCCTTGAAAATGATAGACGCTATCCAAGCCTACACATATGCATATGACTGGTATCAATATATATACTGCCTACATGAGATTATAACAATCTCAAATTGGCAACGAGATTATACCAATCTTGAATTGCCACCAATCTCAATTTGACAACGAGATTACACCAATCTCGAATTGTCATTTCATCAGTCTCAAATTGACAACGAGATTATATCAATCTCAAATTGTCATTATAGCAGTCTTTATTTCCCTTGATCATCGCTTGGATTTCAAAATGCATATAGTATTCATAATTCCAAATTAATCGAGGGAAAATCTTATAAGAATGAATATACAATTCGTTATACTATAAACATCAACAATGATATAACAATCTTATTTCATTCCAAATGTAATATGTATAAACTATTTGCAAATATT